>JAQGAW010003476.1:0-12470 GCA_034698025.1 Phthiracarus crinitus | reverse complement strand
GACCGATTGTCGAAGAAAGTTAATTATTATTTGGAACAAAAGAGTACAGAATTCAAAAGTGATATGGAGAATATTTTCAAGGAAATTGATAAAATCGATACTTTAAGTTATGATAGAGTATTAATGAATGGACACACAATATCAGTTTATGTTGTATTGGCTTTGCTGTTATTTATGTTTTTATTGTCTTTGTCTTTGTGCGTCTGTTGTTATTGTTATGTTAAAGTTGTTAGACGTGAAAAGCGTGTAAACGAAAACGTAGAAAGAAAGAGATGAATAAAACTAGAATTAGTAAAATTATGGATTCTATTATTTAGTTTTATGTTATATTATTCTTATTATACATTAATATTATATGGTTTTTAGTTGATTGGGGAGATGATTGGGGAGATGCAGTTGTCCCGTCAGTGGCATAGAGTCCATTGGCTGTACAAGAAATTGTAGAAAATATGGTCATTGTTGAAAGAGAACGCTGGGTTAGAGAAGAAGCTGATATAGAGCCTAAAGCTTTTGCGGAGAGACACGTAGAAAATGAAACTAAACGGATTAAGGATGAGATAAAATTAGAGAGTAATGTTGGCGGGATACCGAGAAATTTATTTGCAGATAAAAGTGCTATTATGACACTAGTTTGTGAAAGCAAACGATGTTTCATTTGTCGTGAAATTCTAAGAGATCCGCGTTTATGTATTTATTGTTATGAATACTACTGTGCTAGTTGTATAAATTTGGCTATCGAGGAAAGTGGGCAGAGTTGTTACGGTCAGAGAATACAAGGAGCGAAATACGAGACACGACAACCACAACGGGTTGTAAATGACTTTCTGGAAGTGTTGGAAATGGAATGTGGTATATGCTGGCAAACTCTCAAATACCCGGATTTTGAAGCACATATCAGAGAATGTGCTACAATATGTAACAAATGTGGATTATGGAATAATTGCAGGGACCACGATTGTATTGATGAACTGAAAAAATTTACGGAAAAGTTAAAAGCGAGTTATATAAAAGTAAAGGAAAGTTATAGATATCAGGAATTGTCTATAATGGATAAAAACCGACGTATTGATCAATTGGCTAGTGAGTTGGAGAGGCTTAGAATTAAAACCGTACGAATAGAAATACATATCCTGCTATTTTAAGACCGGCGGAAAATTCGAAAACCGGACAAAGGTCTAGAGATTCTTCGGTCAATAGAGAAGACAGAAATAGAGAGATTGAGTTGACAGCAAATGATATGTACGATAGGGGTTCTCATCCACAGAGAAGTGGCGATTCATTAGATACTCTGGAAGTACGATATGGATCGATTACTAGACGAATTAATAATATAAGACGTGATATGTCAAGGAGTGAGTTAAGAACTCGAGTTTGTGAGGAATTTGAGGTTGAGCCGAGGGATTTTGATTTGTTTGACGTCTGTTATCGGTTAAGAATGGGTCGGAGAACGATTTCCGGGAGTTATTTCATCCTATTCACCGATTGAATTTAATTCCAAGGGTTACTATACGACAACCACAGAACTTTCGGTGGACTACACCACGTTAATTATGATTATAAATGACAGATGCTTTGATAATGAGTTGTCAAAGATCTTGAGTTATTTAATAACATACCTTTTATTATTTCATATGGAAAACATAATTACAAGTTGTATATATATATATGATTACAGTATTTGAGAGGAATTTGGTTTTGCGAGTACAAGAATTGTTATGTGAAAAAGAGAGACTCGAGAAGTATATTCTGGAACTAAAAAGACAATTGTCTGAGGCTAAAGGCGAATGGTTGGTATTGTACGGTGAAGTGTTTGGCAATAGAAAACTAATTGATAACATGATATCTTCATACGAGGCATTGAGTAGGGAAAACGTTTATTTACGTGAAAAGTTAAGATTAAGAAATGAAGAAATATCTTGTTTAAAGAGAGAGTTGGATTGGTTTGGAAACGATGGATTGATTTTTAAAAGAAAATAAAATATCAACATCATTAATAATTTTAAATTTTATTACATGAATTTATTGGATATGGCTTGTGAACACATGTCTTATTTGGTAGGAGAAAACGAGAGATTGGAGGCTAAAATTCGAGAAATCATTGATTTGCTGAGTGGTTTAAGAAGAGAGTTGCAGAATCATGTGTGGCAGATCGAACAATTAATAAGTGATTTGGAAAATTTGACGTTTGATGGAGAAGACTAGATCCACACTTATCCTCTTATTAATTGATCTTTAAATTATATATTTTCACTTTTAATTTAATGGCAGTATTGTTTAATTTGAATATGAATTTTTATCGTATGCGTATAAAGAATAGAAACTTTATTGATTATTTTAAATCTATATTTCTTTATTATTATTATTTTATTTTTATTTATATTATTATTTTTACAATTATTTTGTCATTTATTTTGGTCAGTTTTATCCTCTAATAAAGGGGAGTATTGTAGTAATGAATATAAGGATGTTTATTTATAAACATCAACATCCAGACTATCATTTGTTGATAGAGAAATAATAAAATTATATGTATGTTAGACATTACATGTTTAACTAGCGATTGATGCGTAACTTTTAAAATAAATTAAATTGAATAGAAATTATTATTCAACACTACTATAATATTGATAAACTGGGGTTTCTATTATTATGTTTTTTCACTTTAATATTTCTTATTTTGATTGTATTTTTTAATTTTGATCTTTAATACTATAATCAATTCATTTGTATTTTTATTATATTTTAAAAATTTTTAGTTATTTTACAATGTCTGTCCGTCTTTCTGTCGGTCTGTCTGTCCGTCCGTACGTGCGCTTTTTAGATCATTTTTTTAACTGCCTTTTATTAAAGCCTTATAAGGTTTTCGATATAATGGATTTTGAAAATAAACAATAATTAGTTTTCATTGTATAAAATATGTTAACCAAAATTACTGTCTCTATTGTTCGATATTACAAAACATACTATGTATTATTTGTTGTCTGTATCTTGCAAATAAAATGGATTTTATCATCCATAATAAATAATTTTTTCGTTTTCTTCGTGGATTTTCTCTATCTTGCATAATAAATATATTTATTTAATAGTATCTAATAAATATGAAATAAAAAATGATATAAATTTATTTATCTAACCAATGAAATATTATCACAACAATAAAATTTTCTAAGAAAAAATTATATTAAATCAATAATATTTATATATAAATTGTGTTAAATTAATTTTAAATACAGGTTTTAAATGTTTAACTTTATGTGAAATTAAATTGTTATATTGTGCTATCTTTAATGTATAAGGGATTAAAATAGGACAAAAATGAGTCTTAAAAGATAAAAATGTACTATTTCGAGTTAAAACCAATCATAAGCGTAATAATATTTAATAAAGAAAATCGAAATGCAAATAAAACAAACTAAAATTAGAAAAATTAAACTAAAAAATTAAAATTAGAAATGAATTTTTACAATAGTTACAAAAGGTCCGAACCTCTAGGAGGAGGTAAGATCCTGAAAATCTCACTTTTAAGAGAGGATGCTAGCAACTTTTCATTAAAAATCATGTTCAAAAACATATGAAAAATCTTTTTTTTAAATTAGTAAAATTATTGTTTTTGTGCTTATTTACAAAATATAATGAGTATTTATCAAACCTAATAGGTTTTGCAGCGAAATTTATATTTTTTAAGCACTCCGATCAATTTTTCTTTAAACATGATTTTAGAATTGAGAATATTAAACTAGAAAGATTATAAAATATCATTTGAGTCACTTTGTATTATAAGATTTTATTGCATTAATTATTTTTTATTATATAATTATTAATTCCATTGTTTGACAAATAAATTTTATTTTAATTATTAATTAGTAATAACTATTATTTTATATTGTTTTATTACATAGCATTATAATGAATTGTTGTAAATAGTTCTTAATTAATTGTTTTGAAAAATTTGGTCAAGTCAAAATCTAAACAATCTTTAAGAGTAAATTCATTGTAGATAATAGAAAAAATAGATATGATAAAAAATAAAAATTAAATAATTATGTTTTATTAAAGATTTAATTTTATTTTTTTTTGAATTATTTTATTTATTAGAAATTAAATAGAAATTAAACATTTTTTTAAATATATTTAAAAACTAACAAAATATATATTATTACAATGCTATTGAAATTAAAAATTCATATAAGATTAAACTAATAACTGTTTTGAAACAAATAATTCAATTTTCTTTTGAGACCAAATAAAATATAATTATTTTTAAACATTTATTGTAAATTTTAATTATATATTAATCACAATTTATAAATCAAATATTAGCTCCAATCAATATTAATCAAATTTCATAATTTTTATTAATTATGTTCAAATGGTTTTTGCTAAGTTCGTTTGATTATATGATCACTCTTTATTACTAAGAATTATTGCACTTGGGAGAGGATATTACACGATTTATTTATTTATATAATATAAAATTTCTAAAATCTGATATAAAAAACTTATCTTAAAGAGTAACGTATTTAGTTTTAAATTAATACCAGCCTTAACGGATGGTTTTATGATAAAAATTTTTATAATTAATTAATAAAATATACTTATTTGTCAAAGAAGTATTTTTAAATTTTTTATTATTAATTAAAAGCTTTATAGAGTTTGTATTAACTTAAAATATGATTATAAGACAGGTATAAAAGATTATTTTGAATATAAGCGAAGGTTAGAAGTATTAGCTGAGTTTTCAAAAAAAAAATATTGTATCTTTTTTAATTCAAGGTTTGCCACATAAAATGTAAGTATCATTTATAAACGTTCAACCATAAACATTTTTACAAATTTATTTTATTGTTAAAAAAGCTGAAAAGCTTTTAAACATAATTCTGATTTTACGAAATAACCATTTAAAAATAAATTAAACAAAGATAAAGATACGGCTAATTGCAAATCAAAATCATCCAAATACATTTTAAATTTGTGAAAATTAGGCTTAAAAAGTAGATATTATTGGATAAATGATTGTAGAAATTAATATAATAAAAATAATTCCGCTTAACAAATTAATATAAAAGAAAAAATTGAGTCGAATAATAAGCGATTTAAACTAATTTCTAGACCTTTACATAAATAAATTCCCTTAATAAAATTTAATTTAAATATAGAGAAAACTTTTATAGCATCTATTATCGATAATGGTGCGAATGTTTCATGAAATAGTGAAATTATACATAAACGATTAAACTTATCTATAAGAAAAAATAATAACTCTAAATTTATGACTATTAATAATTTCTTCAAAGTTTAGGTCTAGTAAATGTTGAAATAACAATAGTGATTATTACAAGAAATATTTATTTTGAAGTAATTAAAAACTTAAATAACGATTTAATTTTAGGATTAAATATGATAATAGAATTCAAATTTAATATTTTTGTCAATTTTAAAATCTATCAATATCTGAGAAAGAGAGATTTAATAGTACAGTATAAAAATTCTTTGATATATTTTCAAAGAATAAATAAGATATAGGTTCAAGTAGTATTGAAACCTGCAAATAAAACTTAACTAGTAAGATACCAATAAATAAAAGGCCATATAGATTTTCATAAAACGATCAAGAGAAAATTGATTCTAAGTTACATAAATTATTTCAATACAAAATGATATAAAAATTAGTATGGCCATTTTCGACAACAATAACTTTATTTTATAAAAATTATGATGGAGAGAAAGAAATAATATGAATAGATTTCAGAAAATTGAACCTAATTTCAATAGCAGATATCTAAATTTCCACATAATATCGATATAATCAATAAGGATAGTAAAGTGTTTTTTAAGTAGCAATATTAATTTTACTTTTCATTTACTTTTTTTTAAAGCACAAATTTTATTTTTACATTTCTTTAACTTTTTTTTCTAATAAAAATTTAATTTTATTAAACTATAACTATTTCTTTCTTCGATAACTTTAAATTTACTTTTATTTTACTTTTTCTTTATACAAATTATTTTATATTACTTGTCTTTTACTTTTACTTTAATTTTACTATTACTTCTTGTTTAGATTATATTATTTCTATTCTTCATAACCTAAACTAATTTATTTATAAATAATGATAAAAAATCATTTTTTCCTATTATTATTATATTAATTTTACAAGTTATTGACTTAAATTTATTTAAAATCATTTATATTTTACTTTTACTTCAACTGTATAATTTTACTTGTGTTTTAAATTTTACTTTTTATTATTTTACCATTTTACTTTAATTTCAATATTTCTTTTTGTTAAATTTGTATTTTTACTTGTATTTTACTTTAACTTTTAAAATAAAAGAAAATTCATAACTTTTAATTAAACTTTCAATATTAAATACAACACTAGTTTTGATTAATCATAATCAAAATCAAAAATATTTGTGATTTTTATTTTAATTTTGAATTTTAAAACTTTTGTCATTTAAATTGTATTTTGATTGTATTTTCCAACGTTTATTTATTTATGGTGTAAATTGATTTTACTTTTGATTTTCAAAAAATAAAACAACACTAGTACTAAACTACTACTAAAATAGTTTTTATTTGTAAAAACTGTCTTCACAATTTTTTAATTCTGTCTTGTACCGCATTAAAATTTCACCACTTTGTTTGGGTAAATAATTATACTTTAAACTTAACACGTAAAAGAATATTACAAGTTTTATTATAAAAATTTTTATTAACCATTTCAATTTAATTTAATATTATCACTTTTTTAAAAATATATGTTTTATTTAAATACAGGTATTGTTTCTCATCTTTTATAATTGAAAAAGAAAATAAAATCATAATATTCTTAATATTTCATGTTAGCTAAAAAACTTTATTATTAATAATAGATATATAATTTTATAATTTATATAATTGCCTATTTCTAAATATTTTTAAAATGTATAAGTATTCGTATAAAATAGTGTTGTTTAGATTTTTGGAAGAAAAAGTAAAAGCAAAAAAACATTTTAACTTTGACTCTTTCTTCAGCGAAAGTAAAATACAATTGAAAATAGTATTTACAATAAAAGAAAATGTAAAATACAATTGATATTAAAATATAAATTAAAAGCAAAAGTAAAATACAATTGAAATATAAAATTTTATAAAAGAAAAAGCAAAATACAATCAAAATAAAAATTGTGAAAGAAAATTAAAATACAAATTACTTAACTTTTACGTTTACTTTATCTATAATAATATATGAAAAAGAGAAATTAAAAAGCAAAAGTAAAATTAAATTTTCAATTTTACTTTCTCTTTAAAGCTAAAGTTAAATACAATTTAAATTATTTTTGACTTAAAAGCGAAAGCAAAATACATTTAAAATTAGAGTGAAAACTAAATGTAAAATTAAAATACAATTGAAATGAAATTTTACTTAAAAGAAAAAGTAAAATACAATTGATATAAAAATATTTTGAAAAAGTAAAAGTAAAAGAAAATTAAAATTAAAATTAAAATTAAAATTAAAATACGGAAGTAAAACAACACTAGAATAAAACCAAATTCTTACGATTGCCAATTCCATGATATAAATTACTTTCTTTTTGTCTAAAAATTAATATTTCATTTTAAATCTATTTACAGTTTATAAATTTGTAGTGTCGGCTAAATTCGACTTAGTAGTAGTAGTCGGAAGATGTAGGTTAACAACCGAAGTGTTGACCACTGATGAGGAAGAATACAAGAACCACGAGAATACAAGACGACTAACCTTTCCACTGTTCACGCGAGTGAAACCTATGATTAAAATAGGCAGTGAATACGCAATAGGAATAACAAGCAATTAGCATACAAAAAACTTTAATAAATGCATATCATACATAGCATTAAATACAGTGAACGTGAAAGCGTGGATCAATGTTAATGTAAACACATTGAAAGTTAACTTAAGTGACACGTTTTATACACTAATACATATTAAAGCATAGCAGTGACTAATAAAGTAATATAGTAATAAGTTATTGTGTGTACGCTTTTGCCGACTAATATTTGAAAAGTAATTGTGAGTCACTGTACTTCTAGAAATCAGTAGAAGTACTGTCAAAGTAAAAATCGTAACATTTAATAGTGATGTGACTAAAGTCATACAAACTACATTTCCTCCACCGCAGTTATGACGACACTAAGACGCAAAACGTTTAACTGGTTTTGTACTCCTTGAACGTCTACAAAGAAGCTGAATTGGTCGAGGTTTTTTCATTATATCGATGCTATATTCAGATAAAGGTTCTGTAATGTTGTCCATATTTTATCCAGTAATCCATTTGTTTCAATAGTAGATGTGTCCAATATAGGTTCAGGTTGTGAAAAGATAACGTCCACCAAATCCAATAAACGTTTTCGAATATGGTTGAGATGACGCTATTTTTCCAACACTGTTGACACTTTATAATTCCGTGGACCAATTACTTTGGAGATGGTGGTTTCAATCCATTTCCTTTGTTTAGGGTGGAAATCCCTAATCCAAATCAGCTATTGTAAATTTTTTTAACGATTTTTATTAATAATTGAGATAATTTAAAATCCCTTAATAAAGAACTGGTAATCAAACTTAATAAGTATAAAGAAACAGAAAATTCCTTAATTATATAATGTAAAATACCTATATAAATATAAAGAATTCAAAGACAGACAGAAATATAGGCAGACTATTAGTGTTGTGAATAATTGTTTTAAAAAATAAAATAGTTTTAAAAAAATTTAGAAAGATAAAACATAAATAAAATACATTGAATAAACTCCAATCGGCACAATATTAACGAATTCTTCTTTAATCAAATTTATTAGCATTTAAAAATGTTATATAACTTTACTTGTTTTGTTGGCTTGGATCGGTTGAATCGTTTTGTTGTTTGTTCGTTTAAATTATAATAGTTTATTGTAATTTTTACTTTTACTTTTTGAAAATTTTTTGTATTTTAATTTTTAATCTTAAGTAAAATTTTATTAAAATTGTATTTTACATTTAATTTATATTCTATTCTATGCTGTAATTTGTAATTAATATTATATTGTAATCTAATTTAAAGGGGGGTCAAAAACTCATCGGATTTAAGCGAAAATTTTTGGACTTAACTTTTCCAAAATTCTAGGGGGGTGCAGACCCGGGCTATTCTCCCACCTGATGTAATTATACTTATTAAGTCAAAATATCATTTAAATTGATTTTTTTATTCTTTCGTTGTTTGAATACAAATACATGCTTACTACTATTTTTCTTCAGTATTACAATGTAGATAATTCAAAATATTCTTGATTTATTTGAGGAATTTCAATAACTTAATTTCAGTGTATCTTTTTTCATTAAATCAGGCACTTTATGGATCAATAATTTCAATCAAAATTTACAATTAGTCTGCAAAAACTTAATCAACATTTTATAACTTTTGGTAGATTTTTTATTCGATAGAATAAAGAAGGTTAAATAAAACGGTATGATTTTAAAAGATTTCTACTAATTTTAAAATTATATCGATCTTTACTTTGGCTAAGAACTAAAGTCAGTAATCTTAATTTTAATTATTTTAATAATGTTCTAATAATTTATTCTATTGAGCTCCTAAAAATTTGCTTATATTCCATTATATTTATATTTATTAACAAATTATATATTCTTAAATTTGGTTTATCTCTTGTGTGTAACATCTCTTAAATAATAGCTGAAATTCTAATTAATTATATATTTTAAAAATCGGTAATATCATTTGTTAATAGTCCATAGTATTGAAATTTTTGTAATCATAATAAATGAACGCTATTTTAATATTTATTTGAGCATATTAATAATTTATTGGTTATTATCATCAAAAATTTTACAAAAAATATACAACTTTTGAAATAATATACATATTTAGAAAAAATTAATATACAAAATAATAAAAATATATAAATTAGAACTAAAATAATTCGTTTTGTAAATAGTTTCTCTACAGTGTATAAAATATAACTGGCCTTAACTTAACCAAATATTAATATGATATTTATAGTTTACTAATCTTTATAAAAATTTTATATATATTTGCAGTTAATAATTTCAAAATAGATATAATTAATTTTTCGACAATATTTTATTATATTTTAACTTTTTAATAATTAATAATATATAAAATACCGTATAAATGATCAAAAATAAATTTAATTTCTTTTAAAAATTGTCAAAATATTGTAATTTTAAAAATTAAATCTTCTATAATATATTAGATCAATTATTTAAATTAAAGTAGCAATAAATAAAATATATCAATTATAAATCATATCTTATAATAATATAAAAATTTCTTTTATTGAATTGATTATTTAAAAATTTTATAACAATCTGTTTTTATAAAATTTAAATAATAATACCTTGTGTTGGATAAGAAAATGATTTTAAACAATGAAGAATTAAAAAATGAACAAAAAAAGTGATAGAACGTAAAAATTTTATGTATGTATTCTTCACGACAATCCGACTCTTATTAAGTTTAATATATTTATTGTTATTCTCATAAAACGAATAAATGAAATATATGCCTATTAATGAATGGAATTTCATAAAGTTAAGTTGCTATATTTTCATGCATAAAATTAAATTTTCGAAAATTTATGCAATATTTGGATAATATTAATATAATTAGCATTATTTATACAGTATATGACTTTGCAGAAATCATATTATGGATTTCACATTGTCCGTCTGTCCGTCCGTCTGTCTGTCTGTCACACCTTACTCTGACCCCAAATGAAAATCCCTTAAAAAACATAAAGAACAAAAAAGACTCCTATCTTTAAAAAATAGAGTGGCATCTGCCAATGATGTCTAAGTTCATAAAATAACGAAACAAAGTGGCATCTGCCGAAAATGTCTATAAATTCAAAAAATAACGAAATAGAATGGCATCAGCCATTAATATTTAAAATTACAAAAGGGAAAGTGCGACTAAAAACTAACTAAAAAACAAACTGCAAAGTCATATATTATGCTCGTATCGATCTTGTTTTATTTTAAAGCTAATTTAAAAGAGAAAAAATAAAATTTCAACTAACATATTTATAAAATACTGTGTATTAGGAACATTATTTATTAATTTTGTTGTTCTAAGAAAGAGTCAAAGTGAAGTTTAGTGATAATACAAATAAAATAAAATATTCTTCTTTCAAATAACTTGTGAAAAATATCATGTTTTTAACTTTGAATATATTTTCTTAAAAAAGAGTATTTAAACTAAAGCAATTTCAAAATGCTTTTAAAATTAAGTTTAAATAAGTAATTTATAAAATGTTTATAATGGTTTCGATTTGTTTTTAGTGCATAAAATCCTGCAATTTTTTTTTGATTTTCCTCTATATATTATTTGGATGCTGGTTTAGCGTTTTTTATAGAGTAATATTAATAGATAATAATAATACTTAAATCATCTTTTTATATCACCCTTTATATTATTATTATCGGCGTATTTGATACAATTGGCTTGTTTCCAATGTATTAAAAATTTTATTTAAGATGTGTGTAATTATTAAAGCCTTTACAATATATATTTAGATTAATTATATCCATTAAGAGTTTATAATTAATATTATTAAATGAAATATCTATTAATTAATAATCTGATTATAAAAAGTTCAATTTATACTACTAATAATATTTAATACATTGTTAAGTAGTTCAAAGAAAAATGTCACAAAGGAAAATTTAATTTATTTGTTTAATATTTATGCAGGATAATTCATCACATCGCCAAATAGTGTTGTTTCCATATAACTTTTTTAATTTCAATTGCATTACAATTTCGATTTTTACTTTAATTTTTATTTCTATTACATTTTAATTTCTATTTTATAATTAATTTTTATTTTGATTTCTTTTCAATTTCGATTACATTTTAAATTCTAATTTCAATTCTATTTCAATATTAAAAATATAATTTATTTCAGTTGCATTTTGATTTCAATTAATCGAAATGTAAATGCTGTTATAATTTAAAATTCTGTTTTAATTTTAATCTTATTTTAACTTTTTAGAACCAAAATACGACTGATTAATTTTAAAATATAATTAGATAGGAATTAAAATTAACATTGAGAAGCTATGTATTTTGTGTTTAATCACTTTAATATTTAGCGGTTAAAATTAATATTCTGTTGATATTTATTTACTCAAACTGTAAATCTAATTTAATATTAAATAAAAAGGTATAAACTAGTGTTGTTTTGATTTTCAACAATCAAAACTAAAATTAAAAATATTTTAAAATATGATTTTGATATTATCAAAATCAAAATCATATCAAAATAAAAAATTATAAAAACTCAAAATTAAAACCAAATTTAAAAAGTAAAATATCACAAAATCAATATCAAAATCAAATCAAAATAAAACGTTTTACAA
Source organism: Phthiracarus crinitus (assembly GCA_034698025.1). NCBI lineage: Eukaryota > Metazoa > Arthropoda > Arachnida > Sarcoptiformes > Phthiracaridae > Phthiracarus > Phthiracarus crinitus. Next base: position 69 of record JAQGAW010003476.1, on the reverse strand, counting down.
AACTAAAATCAAAATAAAATTTAAAATAAAAATATTTTTGAAAACTAAAATCAATTTAAAAACTGTTTT
>JAQGAW010003475.1:0-12471 GCA_034698025.1 Phthiracarus crinitus | reverse complement strand
TTGACACACGAGCCGAACACTGATTGGTCGTTCGGAGTGTCACTAGTGTTCATTGTGTTCACACACAACACAACACAACACAGTCTCAGTCGATGTCGTCGCGCGTCACCGCTTCAGTGCATTACAGTCTATGACTGTATGTGTATATCACTGACTGTTCTGTGCTTTGCTTTCAAATGGATTTCCTGTGAAATGAATAAAAGAAAAGAGAAAAGTATTGCACAGAAAAGAGACACAAGAAAAGTCACTTTTATTATACTTAATATAATATTATAAGAGATCAATAATAATAATAATAATAATTAATAATAATAATAATGAGAACATAATAAATATTTTTGTATTAATTCTTTGGTCTTAAGAAGACTTAATTGTATTTCGTTTGAAACGACCAGAAAACGAATGACAACGACGACGACGATCACGACACACAACGCGTGTCCGTCTATAGCGTAACAGTCGTACGATTACCACTCGCGCCACCACTCGATTGCGGAGGCGAAGAGGAGGAGCGTTGTATAGCTGTTACGCCCACTGCTCCGTAATAATAGGGATCTGTTATATTAAATCACAATTCATTGCAATATTAATAAATCAATTCTTAATTGATTTTAATTATAATTACTTATAATCGCTTGTGACGTCATTGATTGGGCAGTCGGTATGGTTGAGGCGGAGCTTGCATTGTACGGTTGAGTTGTATAGTTGGGTGTGGCGTAGTATTGATGGGCGTGGTGTGCGTGATGGTATGCCGCGTAATAGTCACCGGCAGAGGTCGCTGATGTGCCTGTAAGTGAACATAAAGGGAACACGTGTTAGCGTGACACGTGCACACACGCGCGCACACATACCGTAGGCGTGCGTTGCGGTGACGGAGGGGGGAGTGATTGAGGGGGCAGAGGAGGAGGCGTATGCGGCAAAGAATGCGTCACTGGTCTGTTTGCCGACCGCATCCATTTCGTGATACGTGATTGGTCCACCTGTTTGTGACTCCAATGACGTCAGACAACCCGTCACTGAATTCAATACGAATTCATTCATAGATATTATCACAGATTAGGATCAGATTACAGATCAGATCAGATCAGATAAGATCAGAGATCAGATAAGGATTGAATTGAATTCCGTCACCGAAACCGAACCGAAACCGAGCATTGCTTTCATTCACTCACCGATAGGTGGCGTATACAGCGTTGTGCTTTCATAATGAGTTGGCTCCACGTCTCCACGCATCACGTGCTCCACAACCGATGCTGCGCTCGAGTATGGCGCCTGAGCTGCACTCGACCACGCGCTCGCGCCATAGTCATTGGAGTAAGGCTTGAGCTGTTGTTGAGTGGAATCCGCGGCGGAAGACTGAGAGTTGAGCACGTGATTCGGTGACACAGAGTGACACGAGTGTGCGACCACTGGTGCGACGTTCACGTCGTTCGCATCGGAATGCGACGCGTGTTCACTACTGTTTGGATTGCGCTGTCGTTTGCGATGGGATTTGATGTCGGATTGAGATTGAGATGTGTTCTGATTGGTCGATGAAGATTGCGATGACTGTTGTGGCGATGAAGATGTGGCTGTGGTGTGAGTGTGACTGTGATCATGCGATTGTGGTTGTGGTTGACTGTCATTGCCGGACACGTGCTGTTGTGTCGTATTGATTCCTAAGATGCCATTAATTGAATATGTGTTCTGTTGTTGTGTTTGATTGTTGTTTGAAACGATAACTGATTGTTGGTTTGAAGAGTGATTTGGATTTGGATTTGGATTATGATTGGATTGCGAAGAATTGATTGAATCAGACATCGAATGATGTTTCGATTGACCACTCATTGAATGACATTTCGCTTTCTCCGCGGCTTTGTTTCGAACGATTCTATTGATCGAAGAAACGGATGGAATGTTATCGGAATCGCAAACACCATCTGAGAGAAGACGATCTCGTATTTCCCACGCAAACATCGTTGGATTCGCTTTCTTGTAATTCGCGATCGCATCGACCACTCGTGGTGTCGCGACTTTCGGTTTCGATCCTCCAATAACTCCTGGTTTGATTGATCCCGTTTCGTAATATCTGTTAAAGAAAGGATTGTTTCAAATCTGAACCTATAATACAACGCATATAACACTATAGTCTGAGTGTTCACTGCATTGCAATACACATCACAACACAAACACATAAAGCTTTCACTGAACTATAGGTTCAGTTTTGAACGAAACGAACAGTAAATCACAAAACATATTGAAATCCAATTCTAATCCGATTCTAATTGTAATCACAATTCCAATCAAAACACAAACACTTCACACAATCACTGATCACTTCTTCGTTCATTCAGTTCCAAACACAGACTGAATGGCAATCCAATCCGAACAACACAACCATCGCTTCGTTTCCATCGTTCACTACGAAGTGCTCGTTCGTGTGCGTCGTTCCGAAGCCATGAGTCGCGCGCTCTTCCGAATCGTTGGCACACGTGAAGCGTGTATTTATAAACAAACACACGCGACGACACAACACTGATCACTGAATGACGTCACAGATGTGATTGGAATGCAATGCAGAAGTGGACATAACAACTGAAGACATTTGGACACTTACCTTCCGAGTATCTTCGAGACACAACCATGACTGACACGTAATTGTCTTGATATATCACACGGACGAACACCTGAATGCGCCAATTCGACAATACGTGATCGAACCACATCTGGTAATGGTCTTCCATTCACGAAAACGCCTCCCAATTGGTTGACACCGCCGTGACCTGACAATCAACAGACAATACAGACATTAGTGTAAATCACATGACATATGACACTCGTGTCGCACATGAATAGTATTCCATCATCGATGCGTTATATCGATATAAACTTAAATCCATTTTAAATCCGATTTTGATTACAATTAAAACATAGAATGGTCACACGCGAAGTCACAACAAGTCATCGAAAAGTGAAGAACAGAACAGAACAGATATTGACTGCAGAACAGAGTCGGAGTCACAGAACAGTGCAGTGCACAACGGAATGGGAATGTGTGTGAGCGCGCGTGTGTGCATCGTCCGCCACTCAGCATCCACAGCGCAGAACGCGTGCGCTCTGAACACGTGTCGCGCGTGAGAGCAGACTGCAGTGCAGTGGAAGCGCGAGACGAACGACGAGAAGAGAAGCAGAGAGCGAGCGATAGAGTGAGAGCACGAGAGGTCGTCGAACACAACAGAAGAGAAGTTCAGTTTGGATTGACTTTGTGTTACGCTTTGCAGCTGTTATTCAATTCCAAATTCAATTCCAATCAAATTAACAATAGTTTTATAAAACTTACGTTTTTTCTTAACATTGGAATGCGTTTGAAGTGAAGACTGTTGTGATTGTTGTGACTGTTGTTGAGTGTTGTTGACCACTGATTGGCCATTATGTGACTGTGATTGACCAACACTTTCATTACTCAATAACGAATGACCACTTATGGAATGTCCAACACTTGTCTGCACAAGTAAATCATGATAAGCTTGATGTCCATGGAATGATTGCATGGAATCGATTGGATTGGTTGTGTCGTTCATATTGTCGTTCAGTGTCACGCGTGTCCAACACTAACACATTCAATGTTCACTAAAACTGAAGAATTGGTTGAATTCGTGAAAGTTTCACAAAACAATACAAACATTTGAATGAATTTGATTGGTTGTGACGTCACTTCCTTTCTCTCACACTATGCTATCGTCGTTTCGTCGTTCACCTTATAATTAGTGTCGGTTTTGTTATTCTGTTTCACTGTTTCGTCGTTTCTCTCGTTTTCCACCTGTTCTTCACTCTAACGGACGGACGAACCAAATAACACATAAGCGATCGCTTCCTTTGCCTCAGGCGTCGCAGGAGTGGGGGTGGCATCGATGGGGGAAAGCATTGCGAGACAGAGACGAACAGAAGAGCAGAGAAGAGGAGGATTCGCTTCAATAACTCTTATAAAACATTCATTCATTCAAAGAAATGCGTAATACAGTAGCAATGAATGCAACACTGTATGACTGTATGTGTAATGCAATGTATGTTCCAATCAATTCAAACTTTATTCAAACAAAAGTAAAACTAAATTCCAAAACAAAACACAAAAACTTTTTATTTATTTATTTATTTAAATTCGAAAACATTTTTGGAAAAACTGTGTAAAAACACGCGTTCAGTTGCGTCGTTCAGAACGAGAACGACGGACGAAAGTAAGGCTTTGCGCGTGCATTGAAATCTTTGAAATTCCATTGAAGTGATGTTTGTTGTGTTTGAGTGGGAAGTGATAGGGATAGGGATGGGGGAGGAAGTGGTGTCAAAGTGGACCAATCGTATGACAATGGCATCGGCATCGGAACGCCATACAACTTGTGACGCGCGGCGTCCATAATGACGTCCGAAACGATCCATTTCTGTAATCAAATCAAGAGATATGGACACACGAGCGGTCACATCGATGGTCACTGACCTCCGATTGGGCGACGCGAGCGTCGAACAGATTCTTGCCTTTGTTTTGATTTCCGTTTCCGTTGTTTTGCTTTTCTTTCAAAGCTTTTGAGACAAAAAACTCGTTAAGAAAGCAATGAATGGAATGGTCGTCTGTCACGCGCCGTCACTCACCGTTCGCCAGATGGTGACACGCGTCACGAGTGCGCTCGTCGTCGCTCAGAGCCATCACGTCCTGCACGTCCTTCGCGTCCATACTCGACACGTCCATCACGTGTCTCGGATCGCGCATTGGTTTCAGATTCGGTGGATATTCATCACTGATAGTGCGCTCGTGGAAGTCTTGACGCTTTTCGTTCTCGTCGTTCGACGCCGTCGTTGTCACCCAATGCTCGCTCTTCTGTACTCTGCAAGCAATGTGTCAGCGCGTGTCGCACTCATTCATTCAGTCACACGTGTCTCACCTTTTCTCGAACATACGACGTCCGCGCGACGTCTGATTTGCGTCGTCGGACACCAACTGTTTGGCGATCGCGCGACACAACACCACCTGATTATACAGAACGACACTGATTATAGTGAGAGACGCGCGCACACACACACTCGTGCCATACCTGGTCGTTAACCGTGGGATGAATGCTCGTGTCGTAGAAGTCGGACGACGCGAACACAGCACGCGGTGACAGTTGTTCAGTCTCAGCCATGTTTGTGTTGACTGTGTAACGCGCGTTCACTGCACATGTGCGTCCGCGTGCCAGGAATACGTGCCAAAACTCTGTACAAGACATGAGTCGAAGCACTTCCAACGTTTCCGACATCGACAACGGTTCCAGAAGTGGAAGACACGCGTCGAACGCGAAACTTCGATCGTCGTTCGAGTTGTCGTTCATTTTGATTCAATGTTTGGTTTATTTCTTTCATTTGTTTATTTGTTTAAGAAATTTATTACAAAAATAGAATTCATTTAAATATTTGTATAAAAAGTTTAAAAATAGTTTTAAAGTGTTTGTTCTCTAAACCACGTGCTCTGACGTCACACTCGACGAATCGTTAGCACATTGTGGCGACATCTGTACGTGAATTCGCGAATCAGACGTTTGTCTCAAACGACGTTCCATTGTTTGTTGATAGTCCGGTAGAGGGCGACGCCACTGATCGCGAAACCGAGACAATTGTTGCAACTGTTCCAAACGACGCAATGACGTCACTGACGACGACTCCACTGGTAGTGATGTGACCACGTGTCGCATTGTTGTGGCGGACGCGTGTGGCGATGTTGGGTGACACGCGTGACACGTGACCATCGATTGAAACGGAAGTGGAGTTTGATTGGACGACGGATTTGGATGTAATGATGACGATTGAGATGAAGATGTTATGATTGGATGAAGTGTTGACATGTGACTGTTTTGCTGATGAATGTGTGATGAATGGCACGTGTGTTCATTGGATGATTGGATCACGTGATGCGACGACGAACTCAAAGCCAAAAGTTTGCGACTAAAAGTCAAATCAATGAATCAATGAACGACTGTGTGTGTGACGCGCGTGTCGTCACTCAATGCAAACACTTACAGCTGTTGTGGAGATTGAGCGCCGAACCGAGCTCTGAATGTGGCGCTCGAGCCACCACCGAACGACGAAGACGTGGCCGTCGAACACGATGAAGCCATGGAAGGAGTGGGCGAAGACTGAGCGGATGTGCTCGACGTCTGCGATCGACGCTCGAGCGCACCAGCATTGGAAGATGCGAGCGGAGGCGGGGCTTCACAGTCCATTGAACGCGACATCAAAGCCTATAAACAATGAATGAATGAAAGAGTGGACACACGCGCCACCACAACACACGTGACACACCTGTTCATCAGTGGACACAGTTTGAAACGTATCCGTCAGATAGCGCTGAACACGTTTAGTCATCACTGAATGATCCCAAAGCTTCTTCTGAGTGACAGCTATGACAGGAGGCGCAGAGGAGGCGTGCGTTCCTCCGAACGCGTGCGTCACAAACGCGTGTTCCAACAAATGGGCGTTTTCTGCATACGAAACGCTTTGTCTTATCTTCGATGACAACAAACGCATTTTGTCCCAATTGATCAGCTGTTGAGTGACGTCATTGTGGTCAACACTGACCACCGATTCATTGGCCAAATGCGCGAAAGCGATGTCTTTCTTGACTAAAGGGAAGAACGGAATGGCAGGCGCGCGCGTGCCACTCAACTCGTGTCTGTAGTGATGCATATTGCGCGAGGGGTCCAACAATCGACACAACGACTTCAACTGTTTTTGGTGTTTGTGTGGCACGCGTTCCCACGTCTGACGCAAACGACTGACAGTCACGTGTTGCAAACCCGACAAAATGGCGAACGTTGTGTTGAAGTTGTTGAGCGCGCGACAAACACACGCGATCTTTATGAACTGTTTTATGGTTTTGACGCGTTTTGCGATCGATGTTCGATGTCGAAGGCATTCATCGATTGTCCAAAACATTTCTTCATTACTTAAACATTCAAAACGTGTCAATTCACGTGTTCTGTCAGCTGTTGATGACGTCAAACCCATGACGTCATACACGAATTGTTGCGATTCTATCGAAGCAAACACTGCAAAGTCACGTCTTGTTATTTCCATGGCAACCGATGCGCCATCCAATGATAACAATGATAATTGTGGATTCTCGTGAGCGATCTCTTTGGCAATCGTGTCGCTATGGGTTACAGACGCCACCATTGATGACGTGATTTGTTTCAAATAAACGCGAGAATTCAGTGAAAGGTTTGTCACGAGGTCTGACGCCGAATCCGCTAAACGACGAACAGCTGACACGTGTGACACAGGCGTTGACGACGCACTGCTACTCGATGTATGATTGGGTGATGAGGAACGAGGCGTGGCTTGTATTTCATACAAAGCGAAGTCACGTGACGACGTGTTCGTGTTATTCAATGAGAACTCTCTTAACGCCAATTGAACGACTTCGCGCGCCGTCGTCTCACGTCTAAACGTAAACAAACAGTAAACACATAAACAAATGAATGTGCGACACACGTGTCAATTCATACCGGATTACAAGAAATCGAAACTCTTTTTCGTAATAAACTTTCAAAACTTCTACTTTTGAATCAGAATTTTGACCAAAACTTGTGACCGGAAACCGATGCGATGCACCGGAAGTGCCTGTATTCGCAGTGTTGTGACGCACGCCGTCCACAGTGTCGAACAGCAACAGCTGTGATGCGGAAGCGGACGACGCGAGCGACACAACAGACGACGCGTGCTGTGCAGTGACGTTCAATGCTTTCGGAAGCAAACGATTCATCAATGAATTCAATGCTTGTAATGATGACCATTTGACACGTGATGACGAAAATAGTGATTGGGATGTGGATGAAGGAGTAGATGGTGGCGTCGATGATCCACCATTCGGTTGTAACGACACATTCAAATGATCATTACTTCGAATTAACGATGAATTCGATAACAATAGTTGACACGTGTGTTCATTGGTTGTCACGTGTTGTCTAATATTTCTTTGTTTGTCTTTGTTTTCGTTTAATAATTGTTTCAAAGAATAGTAAGCTTTAATAATAAACATAAACCAATGAATGAATGCGTAAATCAATTCAATTTAATGAATGAATGACGTCATACCTGACGGATCGAACCGAACGACGAGCGACACAACACTCGATGACGTCAATAGTTGATTGGCGCGTGTGATCGTCACTGAAATGCAAAACACGTGAATGAGTGTGAACGACGCACACACGCGTGCGAATACAAACCGTGATTTGTGACGTCAATGCCGTTGATTTGAATTAATCGATCGCCGCGTGTCACTCCATATGTGACGTCATCATCGTTCACGTGATCCACGAAAAGAGCAGAATGACTGTGAAAGAGGTCAAAGGTTAAGGTTGTTATGATAGTAATGTTATGGTTCGGTTCACCTTTCATATCCTCCGATCACTTGGAATGGCGGCAAATCATCCGAATTGTTCCGATTCAATGTGACGCGACGATCACGTGATTTCGCAGACAACGCTATCAATGAATGAACAGATGTGTCAATGACGTCACACATAAGAACACAAAACTCACCCAAATAATAGAGTTTGAGATGAAGTTTGAATTCAGAGCGCAATGACACGTGTTTCAACTGATCCTCAAAACGACGCAACAATGACGTCATAGCAGTGGAACACGTGAAGTCTTGGAAATGACTTTCAATCCATTGAAGCACGAGACGCACGCATCCCTGCAATGCAATGACACGCGTTGTCACACCGTATTCATTGAATTGATTGGTACTCACAGTGCGTTCGTGTTGTGACGTCATTGTGTCCACTATTCGCGTCATCAGTTGTACCGTTGGTTCGCACGCGTTCTCATTGTCATCACACGAATGCTCGCTCGTGCGCAATGGTTGCCACGCGCGGAATGTCAGCAAATAGTCGTCAATGAACGTGCAGTCAGTGTCGCACGTGCTCGCAGTGGGCGATGGCGGACCAGAAGCACCGCCCCCTTCACGCGCCACACTCTCGAACAACAGTCGCGCGAGTCTTGCTTTGGTTGCGCGCATTAGTTGATTGTGATTGGTTCGCACTTCAATCACGTGACCGTTTTCATCATAAATCGTCTATTAATGAAAGCGTAAACAAAACAATGAATGAATGAATGAATGGTTTGTTTACCTTAAAAGGCATGGTCTGTTCGTCGGACACGACGATGTCGTTGTAGAGCGCGTGCGGCACACATAACACCCAAACGAAGTCGTCTGCGGTCCACATCTCCGCTCCAACACTCAACTCTTCGTCGGCCACTGCTTCACACTCGTCCACAGCACTTCCATTTCCAGCCACACCTCCCACACCCACACCCCCTCCTGCTCGAGCGCCAAACTCATCGCCAACACTGAGTATACGTTCGATGCCGTCGCGAGTGATTACTCTGAGTGAACCGCACGCCACCACACAGAACGCGTCCAATCGTTCGCCGCGTGTCAACACTCGAGTGTTCTGTTCACAAACATAAACATAATACTGTTAATAGATGCACACTCGCGCCACACATAGCACGACAACACTTACTGTGCTTTCGATTTCTGCCAAAACGAACGCTCGCGCCAGTCGTCGTCTGGTGTTGGCGTCGAACTGACGACACGCGCCGATAGCGTCCACCTGAACGACAATGCAATGAATGAATGCGTTTGTGACGCATGCGCACAACACTTACATAAGCAGCGATGGATTCGATCTCCGATTCAGTTCTTTGCGATGATTCGCGGATTAAAGCGGTTCTCAATCGAGACAACACGTGCGACACATCGACCAAACGTTGCGAGTGTTGATCAGCTGTTGCGATGACGTCATCGACAATAACACTGTTTTCATCGACCAATGATTCCTCCAAACCGTCCAAATCTAAATCATTGAATGAAGAATTGAATCGTTGAAGCGATGAATTGGTCGAAGATATGCACGATTGCGATGACGACACGCATTGACCATCGATTGATTGGTCATCGATCGACAAACACGTGATCGGAATTGACATCGAATTCAATTCAATTCAATCATAAATCCATTCAATCATTCATTCATTCATTTATTACTCCATTATTATTATCATTATTAATAATCCTTTATTTAATACCAATTATAGATAGAAATAATCATTACGTTCGTTGTTATAAAAAGGACCAAATTGTTATTAATTGTGGAAATAGTTTTGTTGATATGATGTTGTCCTTCATAGACTATATATAACCAGTGCTGACATCTATTAACAATCATTTATTATTATTTTACTATTTTTTGTGTATTTTTTGGGAAATTTTTAAGAAAAATGTTTACAATTTATTTATTAAAAACTAAATTAAAATTTATTATTGAATAAAAATATAAATATTTATTAAAATTAAAAATAATAAAAAATAATTTAATAAAAATTGGTTTTAACAATGTTTGTATGAATTGATATAAAATTGTTATAAAAAATGATAAAACAAGTGTTTTTTTTTTGGTTTTAAAACAACTTTTTTGTTGTTTTGATTTCCTGTTCAATGAGTTTGTGTTCAAAACATAAACATATGTTATCATTCATTCATTCATTCATTCATTGAATTCCAATCTATTATTACAATAATATTAACGTATAATTCATTCACAAAAATCAATTCTTGTTTTAAACTATTTTTATGTTTTGTTTAAATAAATAAACTTTAAAATCAAAAATAAATAAATAAAACAAATTTAAAACTTTTACAAAATTTCGAAATGTTTTTAAATTTTCAAAATTTGACAAAAAAATCATTTGAAAGGAAGTGAGAGTTTAATTTAAAATTGTGTTGTCATTATAGACTTCCGGTGTAATCATTTTTTTAAGTATTATTTCCGTTTGAAAACAATTGAATATTATTTTGAGATTGAGATACAGTCAAACACATTAAAAAGTAAACATAAAAATATATAATAAATAATAAATAAACAGATTTTTAATGACATGTGGTTTTTGTGAAACAATCAACGGAAACGGAAACCGATTTCAGTTTTATGTTTTAATCATTAAATTGATATAAACTTTGTTTTAATCAATGATTCAATGTTCAGCTGTCACGTGATGTGAGCACACGTGACACACATAAAGAGTGAGTGAACGCACGAGTCATCACTGAATGGATATTTGTTTCCATTTTTTGATTTAACGGTTCATAAACTTTTAGAACAAAATATGAAAATAAATTGTTTTTTAAAATTCGAATTCAAATCCCAATGGAATTCGAAACGACTTTTAGAACAGAATATGTTTTATGTTTGATATGTGTTTCCATGACAACCACATTACAAGTTTGTATAATATTGTCATTAAATGAATTGATGTTCAAATAATTCATTGTTTAATGACATTCTCATTCATTGGATGAACCATCCCCTCCCCTTCACTTAACTTCACTTCGCATTTGTTTTAATGAATCATTAAAATATATTATTGTTTTTGATTTAATTTTCAATCAAAAGCGCGCGCAAATCAATCAATGAATGAATGTTTTGTTGGATAAGAAAATATAATATTATTTGATATTTTGATACAACAATGCATACGAATAGTAAGAGAAAAGAGAAACAGAGATTCAAATACAGTAACAGACAGTGAATACTATACTATACTATACAGTACAGTAGTGTTCAGTGAATATTCATTCATTGATTCGCATTCACTCTCACTCTGTATTCCCATTGGATTTCAATAAACGATAAAACATTACAAATGAAAGGAAAATATGAAATGTTTTTTAACGATAAAACTAAACATAAAATTGAAATATAATGGAATACGCATGCGTACAACACACCACAAAACTAAACAATTTGAATCAAATGTTTGTCAATAATGAAAATGAAAACATATTTTATTGAACTGTTTATGTTTCATCCATTATTATGACTGACCACTGCATGACCACTGGACATGACTTTAGATGCGACCTCAACCTCTTCAATAGTATCATCTGATTGTCCAATCACTTGAACCGATTCCACAGTTTCAATATTCGATTTGAAAACTTACTAAAAAAGTTTTATTAGAACTGAACAAAAGTTTTGGTTCGAAATCTTGAGTTAAGTTTATATACGTTTATGAAAACACAAAACTGTTTTGTGTTTAATTTAATTTATGATTTTCAGAATAACATTATATTTGTATTGACATTAATATTCATTCATTGTTTTTGTTTGAAATCAAAACAAAAATATTGAACAGATTTTAAATGAAATATAAAAACAGAAAAAATGCACAAAAATATGGTTTAAATGAACATATTTTTGTTGAATTCAATTCTATTCATAGAATAGTATATTTGATGTTACGATCATTTCAATGTTATATTCAAAGTTTACGGTAAGTTTAAAAGAAGTTTTGGAATGAATGAAACGATTCATTCAACGCTAATGAACTGAAATACAACCAAAAGAGCGAAAAGAGAGACTCATTTGAATAGTCTATTGAAAACATACTATGAAT
>JAQGAW010003474.1:0-12473 GCA_034698025.1 Phthiracarus crinitus | reverse complement strand
AGCACAAAACCGCGTTTAGTCCGTAACACCAGCCATCCCTTGTTGTGTGCAGAAACTCTGCACTCAACACAAGGAAGCTGTGATTGGCTTTACTATTGATGTATAAAATAAATTTAAGGCTTTTCGCCAACAAAATCAAATGATCAAAAACAGAAATATATAATGAATGACATAATGATTACAATTAACTAAAATAATCTTAAACTTATAAAATCTATTAATAATTAGTATCAATCATTCGATTGTTTAACGCGTCACTGCTTGCAATACACGTTTAATGACTCTAACACTCCCAATGTGAAGTCATCTAATGTAAGCCCCAACACAGTGTACTTTTAAACTAAAAACATGTTAAGTTTTATGAGTAAACTTCTCGCTTCACTCGTATCCCTTTTCACACAAATTCCTGCATTATAACCATTTCGGCTAAGGTAATGCTTTAAAAATTATGCACAAACTACGCTGCAATTCACTATTAATGAAAATAGTGGCACTAGTTTTGCTTCACTTATACACTAAATTCTCGATACAGTAAGCGCCGAATTACCACATACTTTCTATAAATTGTTAACTACAGCTAAATTTGGTTATAAATGTTTTCGAAGTCTGTACACAAGTTCTCCCCCAAAATCCCAAATCGGTGTCTTATAAAATCAGAAATTAATTGTTATAATAATCCTAATTTAACAAAAACTAATAAACTCTAAAATCTGTTTGTTTAGCTTAATTCAGTTATCGTATGTTTGAAAATACTGCAGTTAATTCTCCCATACTATTCCCTCATTTGCTAAATTTAAAACCAAATTAATAAATATGTAAATACGCTACTAATTAAAATCAATATTACACCCAAATATGTTAAATGTTTTGTAATGTGAAATGTTGTTATGTGTAAATGTTGTGTTATTTTATCCTATTAATTTAAACTATTGAATGAAATATGTATAATGATAACCAATAACTGATTGTTATACCACTACTTGTGACGACTAGGTTTGAGTTATGACGGTATTAACTGGAGTTTGAATTTTGTTTTCCGTATGAATTGTTTGTACCAACTGTTGCTGTCGATTATGTTGTTGTTGGTTTGTCTGTGTCTCTCTTTGGAATCGTTTACGCGCCTCTTCGTCCTTCAACTGTTGATACGGGCATTGTCTTATAAAATGTTGATCACTGCCACACTTATAGCAGTTCCTATCAATTGATTGTTGTCCACCACTATCACTGTATAGCTGACCATTCCTGTCGTTATTGAACCCACGAATGTTATTGTTGTTATAATTAGTTGATCGAAATCGACAGTTAATGATTGAATTTACGTTCTCCATAGTCATCAACTTATTCGATGCCGACTCAATGGTAAGACTCGGATCACTAAAAGATGGTGCGATCAAACGCTGTACCTGCTGTCGCGTTACATAATTAATTAATTGGTTAAGTCCTTACGATCACTATTTGATTGACTCTCATGTTGAGACTGCACTGTATTCGTATTTTTCGGTTCATATAAAGGATTTGTAAAAACATTAACATTTGCTGTATTTGTTTGTCCATCGCTTCTGATTTCTGCTTCATTCGTGTTGCGAATCACTTCAGTACTACGCGATGATTGCGATGTTGTATTCGTTGTAATATTTTTCTCATTTTGTCCACTTTTAACAAATTCTGTCAACCATTTCATCTGTTGTTGTAAATTTGCTATATTTTTTGAATATTCTTTATTACTTTCAGCCAATTGTTTGTTTGCATCCATACATTCATCGTTTAATTGCATTACTATAACGCGTGTCATTGTCATTATTTCCAAATTCAATTGCATTTTGACTCATAAGATAAAGTTTTTTCAAATTAATCAAAATAATTTTAATCGAATTTCGATGAGAGGTGAGATCTTTTTAGCGCCTCCACCAGTGTTACACGCCAAACACCGATTCAGACTAACTATCGATATTCGACGTGTAATCTCTCCTATTTTGAGCTATACCTCCAAATAACAGATCAATCGAATACTTAAACTCCGTAATTAACATTACTTCAGATATTAAACAATTCATAACTTATTTATTTAATAATATTCTTTCTGTTAATTATATATATATTCTATTCGACTAATCAATAAATCAAAACATATTTATTAAACCATTTCTTTGTTATAAAACGTTAATATAATTAACGATCAATCGATCGCTTACACGCGTTATTCTCAACAGACACGTAAGTATAGTACAGGTAAGTATAAGAGTAACATAAACTATTAGTAATACAGTTTTCAAATACATTAATAAACTTTTATCATCAATATTTATATATAAAGCACAAAACCGCGTTTAGTCCGTAACATTATTAAAGATATCCTTAACGTGTTTTGGTAATAAATCTGTATTGTTTTATCAGAAAAAGTGTGCCTTAGCTTAAAATTAGAACAATAGTAAACTGACTGATTAACATTAACGATGCAATAACGTCGCATTGACTTAACGTATTACGTTACCTAATATTAACGATCATTATGATTATGCGTCAGTTTTCAAACACTTATATTTCATTTTATACTATAATTTTTCGTGAGCAATGTTTTAAATGAAAATATTTTAGCTTTTAATTAACCATAACTCGCTTTTAAATTATTTTTGGATATAAAATTTCTAATGAATTTTTCCAAAGATTTTGGAACTTTTATTTAACGATTAATAAACGATTTTGAAGGCCTTAATGATTACGCTTTTCTAATTTTATACATATTTTCGCTGATCTTTAATCTTTTTCGAATCACACCAATCCTGTACTGATCCTCTAACTGTATCTGTTCGGTGGTCTTAAAATAATGTTGCGGTAAATTTCGATAGAAAGCGTCCGACCATTTGTAACCATGTTTGGCGTCGTTGAGAACACCTAAACTGGTGCGCAAAAGCCAATGTTTCGTTCCCTTTCCCCAAATTACGTTCTCCTCAATAGGAAATCGACGCATTTTAATCCCATTCGTGTTCGCATTAATGAAATCTTTTATTCCATTAAAACCATGGAATCCGATAATATAAACCGCGTTATGATCGTATGATTCCAACGGCAGTTTCGCGTCTGGCGTTACAAACACTAAATTAGATTTATGGGGGAAAATGTCTAAATACGATTTGGTTGTCATATTGATGTAGTGGTCATCTTTCCTATTCGTATCTTCTAAATATTGGTTGATAAACGGCCACAGTTTGCTGCGATAGTTTAGGTTACAAAAGTGAAGGTTAAACGGTTCTACAGTTTTTAACCGATTATGGTTGTAAGCGGCGATCAAATTTATCGCGAATTTTCTACAGATTAGTGATGGCATGTCATCCGATGACACGTCAAACACGATATTTTGGCCGAAAAGCGTTGCGTTTCGAAGACGATTTCCTGACATTCGCATTGACGGGCCTTTAATTCGCGTGAACAGCGAGTTATGCCATAAACCATACACAAGATTGCCATTATTGTCGAAAGAACCCGATCGTTCGCCTCCATGTTTGTTCCACTTTTCTCTCAATTTGAATGCGTTCACACTTTTCTCCAGTTTGTCATTCGTCTTACAGTGGTTCCGATGGAAAACAATGTTAAAGTATTTGAGACGCGACTGATAGTCCAAACCGATCAACAGATGCATGTCATTAACGGTTAGCGGTAACGACTCGTTAAACGAAACGTAACATTCATACTCGAAATGTTGCAAAATATTGTTGATTTCGCCCAATTCTTGTTGATCGGTCGCCAAATGTCGGTACTTATCTATTTTGCTTTGTTCGCTGCCAGTCATGTTGTCGATCGTAAAACTCAAGTTCAATGCTTTTGGGATAAACATTTTAGCGAACGAAGATCTGCATATTAATGGCAATTGTTTGATAATTATCATTTGCGTTATCGGAAGTGTTAAAAAACTACGGTATTATACGGTATAGTTTATTGGAAAACGACAGACACTGGTTATGTTGACAAACAACAGATGTCGCTTAAATGTTTTGTTTAGTTCATAATCATAAACAATAAAACAATATCTATGCTGTAATCAATTGTTTTAAACATGAAAACATGCTTTTTGTTATTACTTGATTAATAAATAAGTATTGTTTAGAACAATACTGCATCTGATAGTATTGTTTTGCATTGAAATTATGCGATTAACGCCTACTGTTTTCCTTACAATAACTGTGAAAACAATTTATATTATGAATGTGTAATACTGTCTAAACTTCATATATTTATTCTGTTTTACTTATCGTAAATTATATTCAGGTATAAATTTATGTGATCTATAAAATCTATAGTTTATAAGTATTTAGTTGTTGTCGATTAGGCATCTATTTAGGTATTGATATTTGAATATCATTAATGTTAGCTTAACTTTTAGTATAATTTAAATTTTAAATAGATATCATAATATAAGCGTTATTAATAAACATAGTTAAATAACAAAAATCCTCAATACTTTAATGTTTGCGCCGATCAAATATTTTTATGCTAAAATATTATAATTATAATATATTTTTATTATTTTCATTATTTTTGATAAAACTTTAAATATAAAAAACTTATTCACATTTGGATTGCACTCAAGGAGTATTAGTTTAGAGCAGATAATATAGACAGACAGACTGGTTGTGTTGTGTCGTAAGTTTGTTGTATGTGTTTAAAGTTAATCAAAATATTAAAATGAGCTCAAATAACTAATGTCTCATTAATTATAGTGCAATATTTAAGTTTAATATTATTTTAAATGCAATCATTTTCAACATTTGACACTTATTGATGTTAATTTAATTAAGACTAAAAGGTTTTTAAAAATGACATAAAACCAACTTATAATTGTATTAATTTATTAATATGTGCAGAAAAATCAACGCGCAATAAAATGGACGAGAAGTTAATGTCATCAAAAGTATCCATAGATACAGACACTGTACAACTCTTCGATAGATTCGATTTAAGAGCTTTTCAACGCAATAAATACAAAAATAATGGATTGGGACACAAGTTTTTTAACTTAATCTCCGTATTATTACTTGTATTCATATCGATAGCTTTTATAGCTCTGGTTAGACTTTACTATAACTATAACTTTAATAATAATGAAGAATATATCATTTTATACAACGCTAATCATATCAGCACTGAGTCTATTATCACTGATGAATCAATTAATAATAATTTTGAAACTATAACTAATGGCTATACCAAAAGCCACCATTTAAATGAAAACAAGTTTATTGGTATGCAATGTGATAAAATTGATGACAATAACAAGTTTGATTGTAATCCGGATCAACCATTTAGTGAAGAGGTATGCGTATCTCGAGGTTGTTGTTGGTCTGTTGTCGGCTCACTGAATCGCAACCAAACTATTGAACCAGCAATTGGTGTTCCATATTGCTATTATGGCAATGGATATGTTGGCTATCAAGTGAACTCTATTGAGAACGAAGCAAATCGCTATATCGTTACTCTCGTTCGAGTTATTAAGTCTGGATTTGTTAACGACGCGCAAACTGTCAAATTAGAGGTTATTACGCTTAATGAACACACAATTCGGTATTATTTACTATTTTAATTATTATCCGCTTTTCAATATTTTAATTTTATTTTTTTCTAAAATAGATTAAGATTTTATAATCCAAACTCTACCCGATATGAAGTGCCAATACCTGAGCTAAATATAAGGCAAACGCGAACAATTCTTAATCCATTATACGAAATAACATTGGATAAACGTGACGGTATATTCAAAATTATAAGGCGAAGCAATTTGAAAACTATCTTCGAAGTAGATCTGCGTAGGCTTATATTTTCGGATCAATTTTTGCAATTGTCGTCGTATTTACCAGCAAATTATATCTATGGAATCGGTATTTAATACTTATTATCGTGAATTTTTAAGATGTTATTTTTAAATGCTGTGACGAACGATAAGTAATTTCTTTCAGTATAATTCAAATTAAGTGTGGCTTAAAGCGTGCAAAGAAGGCAATCGTTCGTAAAGGCGCTAAAAACATGTTAAAAATTGAATATTTAAGCTTTACTATAATTATCTAACCGTTCAATAATATATCTTAACCCACATATAAATTAGCCTTTTTCTTACAAACATAAATTGCATACTAGAATTTTATTACATAGTTTATAGTAATATTTCATTGAATTGGGAATGATTATCAAAGTATTGCAAAATTTTTACTCGAACTTCACAAATGCGGCCGTAGTTCAGGGTATCCCAAGGGGTCTGGTGTGGGTATACCCCCTCCCCAAAAGTTGAAAAAGTTGACCCCACACTCAAAATTTCAAGGACAAAAAATTGTAAAATTTGAAAAATTTTTTGTCATAGTAAAAAAATTTTCCATCAAATCCGATGAGTTTTTTGGACCCCTTAAATTTTTGTCAAATTTTCGTTTAAATTCGTTGTTTTTCGTGGGGGCGTGGTTTAGGCTTTCGTCGGGAAAAATATTTTAGAAAAAAATTTTTGAGCCGAAGGCAAAAATATTGTCTGCTAAAGTTTTATAAAATTAAATTATTTTGACAGTTAGTATGGATAGATTTTATTATGTTTGCAATACGATAATGTTGCAAATGTTAGTGCGGTGTGGCAAATAAATGCTGGGCGTGAAATAAATCAGGGCGCGGGACAAAATTGCGTGAATGGTAGATAAATGTAGACCAGGGAAATAAACAATTGCATTGGAAATAAATGTGGGCGCAAGAAGTAATTGATGGCGCGGGTCTCTAGTTTATTTCTAACTCTAATAGAATTATTCAAATTTTGATCAATAAGTAAAGTTGGTATTGTTTAAATTACTTATTTTTAATTTTTTCTTATGTTTACTGAGCAGAAATAGATTCACAAATAAATTTTCTAACAAAGTATCAGATTTACAAAGCAATGCAATAAAAGTTTTGGTGGGTTTAGGAAATTTTGCATTCTTTTACTATAGTTTTGCAAACTAAGACCACACATGTGAAGTTTTTGCTAAAGTTTTGCAATACTTTGATAATCATTCGGAATTCACTGTAAATAGCAATATATTGTGAGAAATAATCTTTTAAAGTTGTTGACGAAAAACAAAAACAAAATAACTGTATATTTTATATAAGGTGAACATAAAGACGGTTTTCGAAAAGAAGTTACTTGGAAACGATACACACTGTTTAATAAAGATCAGTATCCCATCGAAAACTTGAATCTTTATGGGTCTCACGCATTCCACTTAGTAGTGGAGGATAACACTAATGGTTTGAGTTCTGGAGTTTTTCTATTTAACAGTAACGCTATGGACATACTATTACAACCTTCGCCAGCAATTACTTGGAGAACAATTGGTGGCATATTCGATTTTTTCGTGTTTTTAGGCCCAAAAGCTGGTGATGTTGTTCAACAGTATCAACAATTGATTGGATTTCCTACTCTTCCTCCCTATTGGGCACTTGGTTTTCACTTATGCCGATTCGGCTATCATTCGTTAGATAATT
The DNA here is from genome assembly GCA_034698025.1 of Phthiracarus crinitus. Taxonomy (NCBI): domain Eukaryota; kingdom Metazoa; phylum Arthropoda; class Arachnida; order Sarcoptiformes; family Phthiracaridae; genus Phthiracarus; species Phthiracarus crinitus. The sequence continues at coordinate 4,988 of JAQGAW010003474.1, read as the reverse complement.
TAAAAGCTACATATGAAAGAAATAGAAAAGCTCGGATTCCTTATGATGTTCAGGTTATACTCTTCTTACGTAATTAATTATTTTTTTTTGTTTTCATTGATATTGATTTTTTGGATTTCTAGTGGACTGATATCGATGCTATGAAAGCCGACAATGACTTTTCGTACGACGACAAGTTATTTGCTGGTTTACCTCAATTCGTCGATGAATTGCATTTGTCAGGAATGAAATACATACCGATGTTTGATCCTGGAATATCTTCGGGAGAAACTCCAGGAACGTATCCACCTTTTGACGACGGATTAGCTATGGATATCTTCGTTAAAAATTCAAGCGGACAGTTATTTGAGGGTAAATGCTTTAAATTCATATTTTTCTTACAAATTTTAATAATCATTGTTTAGGAAAAGTGTGGAACAGAAAATCAACTGTTTGGGTAGATTTCACAAATCCTAAAGCAATTGCGTACTGGAGTCGACAGTTCTTGCATTATCATAGTAAAGTGAGTTTTGATGGCGCGTGGATTGATATGAATGAACCGTCTAATTTCTTTAATGGTGCTGTGAATGGATGTCCAGCTAATAACTCTCTAGAAGACCCACAATACGTTCCTGGTATCGACGATGCTCTCAGAACTCATACAATATGCATGACAGCTCAACAATACGCTGGAATTCATTATGATGTTCATAATTTATATGGTATTAGCGAAGCAATTGCTACAAATATGTAACTAATTTTGCTAATATTTTATCATATATTCAACTTTGAGTTTTCCTCGAACAACGGCCTCTATGTTTTGCATTTTTAATTGATTTATGGTATTCGGTTAAAATAAATTAAATAAATTTAACAAAAAAGTAATTTATTTTGGGTTGCAATATAAATTATTTCATTTGAAAATTATCACAAATTTTTTAATTACCGCATTACCTGACACTTTATAATAAGTTAAAATTTATAAAAAGCAAAATAATTCGTAATTAACATTAAATAATTAACATTATAATAAACATTTTGCCATACAGAATAGCGACATGTACGGTACCTCTATAATGACAATGTAGTTATATCTATCGACAGGTACTGTATATACCGTAGTCAGTTATTTTTCGTAAACCTTTAGGTATTTTCTCTGTTAGGTTTACTCGGAGGCAGTTTAGTGAATGACTGCCGTACAGGTTCTCGCACAGTGACATGTCGTAAAGTGTCAATTAATACGGTAATTGAATGGCAACAATCGAATATGTCAAGCAGCTTCACTTAAAAATTCACGATATTATTCACTAAGCTTATACTTCTCTATACGCTTAAACAAGCAGAATAAAAAAGCTTTTGTCTTATAAGCATAAGAATATAATTCAATATTTATTTGCCTTTTATCTTCTGCCATCAATTTTTCATTCTCGAATCGAACAAAGCTAAACAAACGCAATCAAACATTACCAATATTTAAGATTATTTATAAATTTTATACGTTGTATTGATATTATTTTTTCTAAATTGCTTTTATTGTAGTGCATTGCGAGCAGTTTTAAATAAACGTCCATTTATTATATCTCGTTCAACATTTGTGGGACACGGACGCTATGCCGGACACTGGAATGGAGATATACGTGCGACCTGGGAATCAATGAGATGGACTATTCCTTGTAAGATAATTAAATGAATTAAACCAAAAACGAAATTAAACCATAATTCTATGATTATTATTTTAGCTATACTTAATTTTAATCTGTTCGGTATACCAATGATCGGCGCAGATATTTGCGGTATTTATCACATTAATATATTGAGTATGTGTCAAATGTTTGATTTTAAGCATACTTAACAGGTTTTAATGGTAATACAACAGTGGAATTATGCTCGCGATGGCAACAATTGGGTGCATTTTATCCATTCTCGCGTAACCATAATTCGGATGATTGTATAGATCAAGATCCAGCAGCTTTAGGGCCAGTTGTGATCGAAGCGGCGCGTAATTCGCTTCAATTGCGTTACGCTTTATTGCCATATTTATACACTTTGTTCTATCGCGCACACGTTTATGGCGAAACTGTTGTCAGACCATTATTTTTTGAGTTTCCACGTGATAATCAAACATATCAAATAGAAACTCAGTTTTTATGGGGTTCTTCTCTTATGATTGCGCCAGTTTTGTATCCAAATGAGACGACTGTTAGTAATTCATTTTAACTGTATTTAGTTAAGCACTAAATAGTTAAATATATTATAATGATTATTTAGGTTAATGCTTATCTTCCGTCTGGAATATGGTATGACTCAATCAACTATAATCCTATTAAAAGTTTAGGCCAATATTTTGAACTCGCATCCCCATTATCGACAATAAATGTTATTCTTCGTGGAGGACGTACTGTTGCCGCACAATATCCCAAAACAACTACGGAAGATACACGTAATGGTGATTTTATTTTAGCAGTTGGCTTAGACGCTAACGGAAAATCAATTGGGGATCTGTTTTGGGATTCTGGTGATGGACTCGATAACATACTTTTAGGCGCCTTTAATTTATTTGAATTTTTTGCTACAAATGTAAATAAAATATTATAAGTTTATTATAATTAATAGTTATTGTTTAAAAATTTTAATTACAAATTTTTAGGATACTGTAACGTCGAATCCAATATTCTTTGGTTACAATATGACGAACAAACTGACACAAACTCTAATTATGGGTGTGAACAGTGCCCCAAACACTGTTCTTGTGAATGGTGTTCCTCACAATCAGTTCCATTACGAACAGAAAAATTATTTGTTGAATATTGACGTTATTGACGTCGAAATGAGCCAAAAAATTGTGATTTCTTGGTCTTAAAATAGACTATAGAGTTGTTATGTTAACTATTTATTTTAATTTAGCACAAAACTGCTTTAAGAATGAAATTGGAAACTTATTTAAAGTATAATAATTCAAATTTCTATATCACATTCTCCTATAATCGATTTATAAATTTCATCACAGATGGATTTTTTAATTTTTCTAATAACGTAAAGTACAAAAATGATGAATTGTATTGTTGTACTGTATAGTCATAGCTATGCTAAAAATTAAACCATAACTTATAAATAAAGTTAATTTTCTGTATAAACTGATTTAATTTAAATTGTTGTTTAAAGTGAATTAATAATTATTTTATTAAAAATGAGTAAAGTATACATTATATTATTGTTGTTTCCTATTAAAATTATTTAAATGAATGGTTTAATCGATTTTAATTATTACGAAAGTAAATTCTACTATTCTGGTAATATCCATATGCATATACCGTATATATTTTACAAACAAAAAGCGCTTTTTAGATCTCAGGTTTAACCGAAATTGAAAAAGTTGGCGAATTAATCCATGGTTTACCTGATCCTATGAGAACAACTTTTCAATTAGCATTAATCACAACAACTGCACAAAGGATTCAAACCGCAAAACAGATAGAATTAAGTTCAGCTCATTTATTGAAAGGAGCGCTGCAAACATCAAAATATACAAAATCACATAAAAGCGCATTATTCTCATTCTCGCGTCAAACGGATGGCATACAACAAAGCAATAGAGATTCACAGCACAAACCTCCATATCCTTGCAAATTATGCCAAGAAAAAGGCGAAGTCCAATGGCATTGGCATTCGGAGCGTCCAAACAATCAACAATTCCAGAAAAACAAATATCAGTCTCACTCAAGAGATAACAGCAAACACTCATCTAATGAAGAAGCAAACACTACAACCACCGGAAATAAAAATAAATCTAAAGCGCTTTTAACATATAAGGTTTTACCAGATTTTGTAGACATAAGTGCGATATCAAAGAAAATTACAATTCCAAAACTCAACACATTGTTCGCAACTCGACAACACTTAAAGAGTTTATAACTTTATATTTAATCACTAAAGATCAACAAATGAAAGCATTCATAGATACGGTTCAACGATCAGTATCACAAATCAGTACATCATAAAGCGCTTTAAACTCAAGATTGACAATCGCAAGGTTATTCCATTATCAATAGTTTCGGGTATTTGTACTATTGGTACAGTAAACATGACAAATAATTCTATAAAAAGTTGTTTGAGAGCATATTACAAAACACAAACGATAATCATTTTCGATTTTATTATATATTTCTAAAATTGTAGGAAATTTATGATTTAAATACATTTCTCTAATCATTAAATTTATAGTATCGATATCACATGTGTCGTAAGAATATTTTTTGGTTATAGGCATTTTTTTAACGGTGAATTTACTCCTTCATTAATAATTTTCATAACACTTCTTTGCGATATTCCAGTTATCTCTGCCAATTTTTTAATAGAAGTATTATTGTTTTCTAAATGTCTTTTTATATTTAAAACAATTTCTTGAGAACGTTTATCAATGAATTTACCTTTGTTTGATGTCTTTGGAGTATTTCTTAGCATTAGAATCAAGATTATTATAATATAAATGGATAAAAATAGGCTAAAAATTATTAAAATATATAAAAAAAGTTTAATAATGGATAACAATGGATAAAAATAGGCTAAAAATTAATAAAATTGAATAAAAATTAATAAAATAATTGATAAATTGAAATTAATTCTTACAAATTGATGTAATTATGTCGAAAAGTTGTTTAATTTATAATTTGAAATTAAAATAGCAATTAATATAATTAATTTAGTTTAAGAAATCAAATAATTAAAACGATTCAAATTCGAACAATGATAAACACCTGTTTTAATAATATATATTTATTTATATGTGTGTTCTATTGTATTAAATTATTTCGTTTCAATGTTTGTGACCTCAAAACAAACTGACCAATAGAAATGGGTTTTGAACTAAAATATCAGAAAATCATTTGCAATCTTAGTTGGCAACGAGTTTAGCTCTATAAAGGGTGACCCAATTACAGGGTATGCGTAAAATAAACGTGAACACTTTTAGTCAACTGTTTTTTATATAAAATACATATGAATAATTATAA
>JAQGAW010003473.1:0-12474 GCA_034698025.1 Phthiracarus crinitus | reverse complement strand
TAGGAATATAACCCGATGGAGGTTTAGAAAGTGGTTTTGTTCGAAATCGATCAAATGGTCTGAATGAACGAGTTTTCTGTTCTTTCGGTTTTTCTGGTGTCTCTGTTGTCGGTTCAGTTTTATACTTTTCACGTTTTTCGCTGCTTTTAGTTTTAGAAAAAATACCTATTATAGACTTTTTCTTAGTTGGGCTGTTCTTAGTTGACTCAACAATAACAGGCGATGGCTTTTCTTTCTTCTCGTTGTTGTTTGCGTTCACATCTTTGTTAACTGTTTTTGTTTTTTCTATAACTTCTTTTGGTTCCTCTTTTCTTTCATCTTTTTGAATATCTTGTTTCCCATCTTTTTTAGTATCTTTTCTCACTTCTTTTTTTACGTCTTTTTTCTCATCAGTTTTATTATCGTCAACATTAGCCACAGTTTGTTTCGCTTCGATATCAGTTTGTTCTTTAATTTTTCCCTTTTTCTGCTGTTTTTTCTTCTGTTTTTTCTGAGTCATTTCGTTTCTAATTTCAGAAATGCATTTTCCTATCCATATGTTAACTTGTTTTCTATAGATTAGATAAGCGACTACTAAACCAATTATTATAAGAAGTAAAAGTAAAAAGAAAATCACAGTTCCGGCACCCATTCTACTATAAACAGTTATATTAAAAACATTTAAATTTTAAAAAAATCGTTATAATAATGTTTTGCTTTATATTTGTTTGTTATAATACTAACGGATTATAAGTTAATAATTAAATCATCGTGTATTGTAATGAATGCAAATATGCTTAAATAATTGCATTGTTGTATTATATGCGATACAAAGTTTAAAATACAGTAAATTCAATTTACTAACATATCGTTAAACTTATTAAAACATTATTTTGAATTTATTTTAGTTTTGATTAATAAATTTGATAATATCATCATTAATATCTAATGGCAACCGAAGGCACATCACCGACACGATCACCACAACCGCCACAACCATTACAACCATCGCAATCACCACAACCATCTGCTAACGATATCATATCACACAGTGATAAATCAGTTTTAGTTTATTGTCCGCATTGCAAGATTAATGTGAATACAATTACAGCGCCAAAGAATGGTTTGATGACATGGTTAGGATTTGGATTGTTTATTATAACCGGACTTATATGTGGATGTTGTTTGATTCCGTTCTGTTGTGACTGTTGTCGTGATGTCAAACATTCGTGTCCAAAATGCGGCAATCCTTTGGGAGTTTATAAACGAATTTAAATCCGTAAAACTTTTATCGTAAAATTATTTAACATTGAACTAACATTTATCGAAATTAAATAAGCTTTTATTAATTCCCTTTACATGTAATTTGTTTTTTAATAATAAATAATTAATAACTGATACAGTATTATACGATTAATTAATTTTGCAATGAAAATAATAAACTTTAAAATTACATATAAAAATATTTGATATAATAATAATAATTAATTTTAAATTGTATAATACTTCCGCTTTTATTTAAAACTTATTAACTTTTATTTAATTAGTTTGACATACATTATATTTCTTATACAGTACAGTATTTCATATATTCATTACATAACATTCCATAAAAATGTTTATTCAATAAAACTTATGAGAGAACAGTGTTTTGGATATTAAAATAACTTTTCAAAACCAAGAATTTAATATATAGTATAAAAATAATAAATGCGTGCTCTCAGTAATTTGTTTAGCAATTTAAAACAATTTATTATTTTAAAACCAGTTTTTAAATAATTATAGCATCAATTTTAGATATAAAACCTTGAACTAAGTGTTAACTATTTTCACGAAAAACTTGCCATTTATTGCCTGCAGTAATAAAGTTAATATATTTACAAGAACTTAGCCAACAATCCATAAGAAAAGTTCTAAACTTCATATGTGTTTTAAAAGCAATGCTAATTATTTAAAAATGATGATTAATTACGAGAATCAAAGTTTTTGCGTGTTGTTTATAGCGATTATAATTATATGCGATGCGGAACTGTGCTCAAAATTTAATCGCCATTTACTGCAGCATCAGTGCGTATTATCTCCCGTTGGAAGCGAAGGACCATTTTATATAACTAATCAATTACTGAGGAAAAACATCCGCGAAAATAAGAATGGCGTGCCTTTAAAACTGCGCCTCACATTAACTGACGCCACGCGTTGCGAACCACTGGCTAACGTTTCGGTGGACGTATGGCAGGCCGACGCTATTGGCTACTATTCCGGATATGGCAAGTATGACCCGAATGCTGGTCCTCCCACTATCAATGGAAGTATACGTCACGTCACACCATCCGATAATTCAACATTTCTAAGAGGCGTTCAAATAACTGACAATTCTGGTGCCGTACAGTTTTACTCTATTTATCCTGGTATTCATATCTTTAAATCATATTAAAGACGATAATTTAAAATTTAATAAGAATATATTAATCTAACACAAAGGCGGTTACTCTACCCGTTCGAACCACATTCATATGACAGTCTATATGGACGATAATCGTATATATACGGGACAACTATATTTTCCGGATCACATAAACGCTCAAATATTTCGTCTTAAACCTTATTCTTTGAGAAAAACTGCTCGCGTTAAGACCACTGATGACTGGTTATTTAAAAGAGACGGCGGATCTATTTTAAAAATTCGTGCAATGCGTGGAAATGACATCAAACGTGGTATGAGAGCGGAAATGGTCATTGGTATTGATCCCAATAATTAAATAATACATTATAATTCGTGAAACAATTTCTTTAAAATAAGTTATTTTAATTATTTTTCCACCAATATTTCATTCTGGCAATAATTAATAATATTAAAATAATAAATACAATATAAGTACAGGTATCTATTTTAAGAAATTTTTCGAATTTAATGCATAGAAAGTTTTCCTAACTTTAAGATTTCTTAAAGGTTTCAACGTTTTTTCAATTTAAAGTTATTTTAGATTTCTTAGACGATAATCCAAATTCTGTATTACTCTAAAATTAAAAATTAAAAATAGTAAAAATTGATCATAATAGCCTAAAAAAGTTACACGAAATTGAATTGTAAATCAATGAAAGAGTGATAAGAGTAATTTCGTTGATGTTGACAATTGGGATTTGCCACCAGTCCATGTTTTTGCCCCTAATTTCTCAGTGGAATTTGCAAAGACCAACACACGTGCAATATTTTTTAGTAAACCTTCGAGTATTTTCTGTTAGCGTTTTATGTAATTTAATAACATGACAATTGAGACAAATTAATTTTTACAATAAGGTAATTGCAATTTTTGCAATTAATTGGAAATTTTGGTAAAAAATGGCAAATCTTATCTTTTTTAGAATTTACTGCATGGAATCCTGTTTGACATAAAAATTTTTAGAGTTTGGTGATCAGAAGAGCTTTACATCGAATATTGTAAGCAATTAAATAACGTACAAATAATATGAAAAGTATGAAAACTAATAATACTTATAATTTGCTTCAATGGTTTAATTATTTTTTAAATCCCATCTTTTATTTATTATATATTTATAACGTCTTATGGAAAAGAAAAAATGTGAATTTTGCAGAGAAGCAGAATAGAGTGTTATCAACAGAGCCTAACATTTTATGTACGAAAAAATCGAAAAATATTCACTCAAATATGTATTATAAAAAATTCTAATTGAATCTTAATTTAGCTAAATTTTTAGTATTGTGTTTTAAGTTCAATTTTTAATTGAACCAAATTTTGCTATTTGAATTAAAATTTTCCTCGGTGAAATTTTTTTTCGGAAATTTTAATGTATCAAAGCAAAAAATAAGACCCCTCACAAAACTCGTCGATTTTGAGAGACAATTTTTTCATGTTTAGACAAAAAATCAGGTGTAATGAAAACTCATCAGATTTAAACGATATTTTTCTTTAAAATGGAAAATATTTAAGTACATAAAAATATGTACAATCCTTTAAAATATGTATTTAAAATGTTATCTTTTTCATTATTTTTAACTCTTTTATCGCTAATTTACGAAAATTATGTGTTTTCAGCACAATACAGATAATATGTATTTGCATAAAATGTTAGGCTCTGGTTGTCAGAGACAGAGTATATTTTTTTGTTCGTACGGTATAAGCGTAATGTGCTATTAATTAGAGAAATTTGTTGTATAAAGGTAAAATATTCTGAAAATTATTAAAATAAATTGTAAAAAATAAAAATTTTCGTGCCATATTCCGCATTTTATGCAGAATTATCTGTAAACATAAGGCAAAAATTGATTGAAAATCGACTAAACTGCAACATATTCCACTTTAATTAAGTTTAAACAATTGAATCGTGGGATGCAATAACCAGACTTTTGTATAGTAATTATTGAGAAACATGTTATTTGACTTTTTATTTATTGTTGCGAATAATTAGAACTTTTTAATATATATTAATTAACTGTTAATTTTATTAATGTTATAATTCGTTATTTAATCAAAATAGAATTTCTGCTCTATATTTAAAAGTTCCAACAATACTTATATAAGCTTAGAATAACTTATCGCGTTTCTCAATAATTATTATGCAAAGTCTGGTTATTGCATCGCACGATTCAATTATTAATTTAGAATTGTTTAATATTGTTGTTCATATACATTTTATAAGTATTTATTTAAATTAATACTTTTTAATATTTTTAATAATTTTTAATATTTAAGTTAATATTTAAATTATAATTATAAAAATTATAATTTTTTAATTTTTAATACAAATAATTCACATTTACAGTGAATTTATGTTAGAGCCAGACACTCAGAGTGTTTCGATTGCTTTACAACAAAATCATTATCAATTGCTTAAAATTCAAAAAAGTTATATGAAAACCTTAAATAATAAACAAAGGTATAATATGACACAAAATTTTTTAACACTAGATATCTATATAAATAATTTCGATGTATGAACTCATATTTTATTGTATTAAAATTTTTAATTAAATTATTTTGTTGCATTAAAATTTAAAAAATTATAATTTTAATAATTATATATCAATAAATACTTATAATAGATTTAAATAAAAATAAATAAGAATGGAATATTCCAAATTTCTGCATGGCATATGCCGATTTCAATAAACAACTATATTACCCTAAAATCCCGTATATAATGCGCTCCATGTATAATGCGTATCATTTATTTTCAAAATTTTATAAGTTTTCACATAAGATAATCCGCACAACTAAAATTTTCATATACATATTGTTTTAGCATAAAAATATTAGAATGGTAATGTATAAATTAAATTGAATAACCTCTATATAATGAAGAACACTCTAGGAAAAGTTACAATTGCTAATTTAATAGAAAATTTATAAAGGGTTTGATCAATATTTCGATTTTTTTGACTTAATTTTTATTAAAATAAATTTTAACCTTTAGATTAAATTTTTTTAGTTAGATAATACGCGCCTATGTATAATGCGCATGTTATAAAATGTTAAGGAATTTCACATTTTTCTTAAGATAATGCGCGCATTATATACGGTATTTTAGGGTACTCACAAAATATTAAATTATAATGGTTTGATATAAACTTTAAGTTTACATAACATAACGAAATAATAAGAGCGAGCTATAGAAAAGCGCGAGTCTATCTTAACTTAAAACTGCAAAGTCAGATATTATGACCTAATCGATCTTGGCTTAATATAAATTTAACTCCAAGATTTAAAAATCTTGTATATATTATTATTAGTGTTCGGTATGTTAGATACCAAATTTATGTTTTCGATTCTATTCCGATTCCTATTCTAAGGATCAAATTATCATTATTAAAAAGTAACAAGTGTTTTAAAAAGTAAATAAATTAGTATAATTAAAAGGCAATTTATATTCCGATTCCGATACTATAATATTTTAATATCAATTCCATTCCGATTCTATTCTTGAATAAAAAATTTTTTTCGATTCTATTCTATTCCAATACTTTTTACTGAATCTTATTCTTTTCGATTCTATTCCTATTCCGATTCCAAGTATCGAAATATCACTAATTATTATACGTTGTTTAAGATAAATGATTTTAAATAGTTGAAATTTCGAGGTTGAAATTTGAAATTTAAATGTTTGAAAAATCGAGGTTATTAAAAAAATACAATTTTTCTGTTTTTACACTTGTATGAAACCATGAATTTCATTAATTTTTATACTATTTTTTATTTGAATAAGAATTTTTTTGTTATTTCTTTACTGAATTTATGTATTATACCATTTTAAACAATAAATATTCTACTTTTAAAAAATTAAATTATAAATATTTTTAAAAATTAAAACAAAATCTCGAAAATACATAGCATAGTTTGCCTAGACGTGAGTCGGCGTCGTAGCTTCAACAGTGCTAATCAATAAAAAACAAAAAAAAGCTTTGTTACATAATGTATAAATTTATAAACCGCAAACCGCCATTATCTTTTATAATGAAACCGCAATAAACCGCGGTTTAAACCGCTAAACCGCCAAACCGCCGAGAATCTTAGAACTCACTAAAAATTATTGTTAACCCTCTTTTTAATAATAAAATGTCTTCATTTTTGTTTATTTAATTTAAATTAATTCTAATTTGGTTAATTTATCAAAATTTAATAAGAATTTCAAAGTTCATACTTTATGTAACATTGGTTCGATAGATACTATTTAATTTATTAGTTGTTGATTATGTGGTATATATATAAATATATATATATTTATTAATTAAAATTAATAAATATTAGAATTTTCAATCATTATTATCATTTTTAGTTAAATTATATACAAATTTAGTCATGAAATATAGCATAAAAATCATAATGGCAGTTTGGCGGTTTAACCGTGGTTTTTTTCTTAAAAATTTTAACAGCCAAAAGCCGCAAAAATCATTTAAATACGAACCGTAACCGCACAGCCAAAAATTCCGCGGTTTAAACAGCGGTTAGACCGCACCACCGGAAGCTTTAATATTAAAAAACAATATGACAATAATTAACCCTGTCTCGCACTAAAACAGGTATTTCCAAGCTGTAATGCGAGCTCAAAATCGTTAATCAACTATCAAATAATAACTTTGAACTTAAAGTGAATATGAATATGAGCGCATGTGGACTAAGACACTATTTTAGTTTCCTTTACTTTAAAAATTTATTTTTAGCCTTTTGTTATTAGACAAAAAATGTTTGATATGTTTGATTATATAAGAAATCGTGATGTTTTGATTAATGGTATGAATCGTTTATGTGTGGAGCAATTTATAGAAAGTCTATGTATTCTTAAGTTTATGTTGAGGCATTATATCATCACATCACGATAAGTTGGTCAGCACTTAATTCACTGGTGCCAATGGAAAGGCTTTCCTATTCAATCATGTCCTCAATCTTAAATAAGGGTAGCAGTTTAATTATTTATAATATATATATAATTTAATACGTATTCGAAAGAAAAGTTAAAGTAAGAGTGAGGTTCCCATATTGAAACATTATTCGTGGCGTTTCATGGTAAAAGTGCAACAAAAAATTTGGTTGGATTTACGATTTTGCCATTGAAGAAAATCGAAGATAGAAAGAGGGAAAAATAATTTTTTTTAGACATTTGTTTATTAAAACCAGTGAAGATGGCAACGATGAATAACATTCGAATTACAAATAACATGATGAACACACTTAATCACTTTAAAATCTTTAAATAAGTAAAACTATATTTTAGAAGTAAAATCAACAAAAAAAATAATTTCAATGCCTTTCCTTTTATCCATTATTTGAGAAAAAAACTGTTTACTCATCTGAACTAAAACAATTTTAATATAAATCTAGCGTTAGCCATTCGATAAGCATATAAATTGTGGTTGAGTCCGTTTAAACGATTAACATATTAATAAAATTTAAGCTAATTTATAATAAGCTTGTGTATACAATATTTTTTGAAAACGACTGCACTACTGTATATTTGTGATTTTTGAGACTATCGCTATGTACTATGATTAGTCTATTAATAACAGTATTTAAAAATTTCTTACATTTATTAATTTATTAATATATATATAGTATATTTTAATAACTTGACATTTAGTTTTATCTGTTAAACGGTTAAATATGAAGTTAAAAATAAAGAAGAGTTAATGATACATTTTAGATTGATAGTTTGCGATAATCAGATTGTTTTTAAAAGAATGAATATAATTGTTTTCAAAAATTTTTATAAGATTTATCTTAGCTTACTTTTAAAGTTATATTTTGTATGTACTTCAAAAAATTATTTATTTTCAAATCAAAAATCATTATTGTGTGGTGAATGTGGTGAAAATAAAAATGTGGTGAATTTAACCCTTTGAAATTTAAACGTAAAATAAATTACGAAAGAAGTAATTAAAAACTTTGATCAAGAACTGAAAAATGTGATAAAATACTTTAAAGATTTTAGTTTTGATTTTAATGTATCTCTTATTTTGTTTCCTTCTAAAGTTAAACACAAGGAAAAGTCCTTTAAGGAAAATCATCGTTGGCTATTCAATTAATTACACTACAATTACAAACGCTCAAGCCTTACGAATATGACATTCACTCTTAAACCGAGGCAGAATTAGTTATACCAATCTTCAACCAGTTTTTCATCATAAATAAAAGAGCTTATTAATCTTATTATTCTCTTTATCGTTATTGTCATAGTTCTCATAATTTTGCTTATTTTACTTTCATATTACACATATCGTACTCATTGTTAACACTTCACAGGAACATCGGGATAAAATTCGACCCAAACACACTTTACGCGCTTATAATTTATTAACTATAATCAGGGAATTTATGTGACTTTATGTATTCCTCAATTAGCATATCTTTAGTGTTTCCTTAATTTTTAGTTGATAAATCTTTTAAGGGAAAAATAATATAAACATTACAAGAAGATAGGGTAAATTTTTTACCCCAATGTACCGTAAATAGATTGCAATGCTTTTCAATGCGTTATTTCCCTTTACGTTAGTTTTTTCAGTATAACTTTGTGCGTATATGCATAGATGTGCAGTTCATAATACGTGATGCGCAAAGCACTGTTTAAAGGCATAAAAATTTTTTATCCCATAGTACCTGCAATGTTATTTTTTTAGGTGTTCCAGTGAAGGGTTAAAACTAAAAAATTTTATTTAAATTTGTAATAATTAATTATAAACTTATTAAAATTTCTTTTTCATAATTTAATATATTAGATAATGGTTAGATTAATTTAATTTTTATGATTACTTTTCATAACATAAACATATATAATGTTTTGAAACACTCCAAGAGTATTATATTCGCTTAACATGTTATCATACCAAATGATATCAAAAAGTGTAGAAAAAGTATATATTTTTATATTTGGGGGTTAATGGTCAACATATGTGGAACTACTATATCATCACCATCGCAAACACCACCACCACCAACTAGTGTTGTTTCGCTTTTTGGAAGAAAAAGTAAAAGATAAAATATATTTTTAAGCGAAAGTAAATTACAATTGAAATTGATATTTGCAATAGAGGTAAATTAAAATACAAGTAATATTAAAATATAAATTAAAAGCAAAAGTAAGATACAATTAAAATATAAAATTTTAATAAAGTAAAAGCGAAATACAATCGAAACTGATATTGCAAAAGAAAAAGTAAAATACAAATTAATTAACTTTTACTTTTAATTTATCTGTGAAAATTATATGGTAAAGCAAATTTAAAAGCAAAAGTAAAATCAAATTTTCTAAGTAAAATAAGCTTTTAAATAACAATAGTCTGTAGACTTCGAAAAGAAACTCATCACTGTTTTAAGAGAACTTTTATTTCTTGTACTATATTAAGAACAGCCTAATATCTATTAATTAAATATTAAAATTCTATAGGCTTATTTGTATTTAAGGCTTATTTATTTTGATTATTTGCCTCATTAGAAAATTATTTGTCTTAAAAAAAATTTCAACTTCGTCTTAGTCAAGTGAAGTTATACTTAAATGGAAAAACAAATGATATTAATAATTATAAATTCTATTGCAGTCTATAAAATAATTTCCAATTTTCTTAACATTTCATATTGAAGATGTAATAAATTTATTTTATTAGAAAAATTTCGTTCAATTTTTACTTTTTTTCAGTAAAATCATCACTAGAATAGTTTTATTTAACTTTTCAAGTAGACTTTATTTACAATTTTATTTACAACGACCAGTCACACTCGATAAGTGGATTTAAATAAATATGAAATACATCTTTATATTTTTATAGGAATCGAGTTGGTATGCCACATATGGATTTAAATTAATATGAAACGCGTCTTTATATTTATTATAGGAATAGAGTGGCAATGTCACTATTTAATTGCTGAGAAATTATGATTCAATGGCTGTGTAAAATTAATAAGTCAACCATTATTTAAATTCTAATTAATATATAACTTACAATTAAAATGTTTAAGTCCAGTCAGATATTATGACCGTATTGATCTTGTTTTATATTGTTTTTAATTATATTCAAAATGATTCTTATATCAAAAACAGTAATTAAACATGAAATTAAAATTTAATTTAATTTCGAAAAACTTGTTTATTGTTATTGGTTAAGCGTAATACCGACGTTCAGCTATTGATTATAGTTTTTATAAATGAATGTTATATCAAAAATAAATATTGTACATCATGTTTGAAATTAATTTAAATTTATTATTTTATCATAAAATTTAAAAATTTAAATTTTATAAAATATGTATATTTTATATAATGCAAAAAAGTTATTCATAATTTATCTCATTTTTAATTTTAAATGATGCTATTATATAAAATAACTTATATTTAACATCATTGCAATATTTCATTAAAAATTTTTAAAATAATCTTGCACGTTCATTAATTAGGAAAGTAAAAAGTTTTTAGCGTTGAATTTTTTTATAATTAATAGAGAATTAAAATTATAGCATTTTCTAATTTTATATTAATAAGTAATTATAGGTCCAAGCCCAAATGGATAGAGTTATTTATTCAGAATAATAAATTTATTTATTTATTTAAAAAATTACAGTTTTTTAAATAATTATAAATTTCTAACTTTATTTTAATTCAAATCTAACTAAAAAATGGTTTATAATTAATTATATTTACCTATACCAATATTTCATTAAATTAATATATCAAAATATATAGGTGGAGGGAGTGATTTTCCAATTGATTATGACCGATTCGATCTTGTTTATTTTTAATAGGAAATCAAAATAATTATTTTTGATTAAATTGATATTCAAATTACAATCATTATTAATATTATGCAAAATGATTTAGAAGATAAAAAAGAAACAATAAAATAAATCAACATTCATAATGAGCTCAATTTGTTGTATTTTCTAAGCTAATTAAATAGCATAGTTAACAAATTAGTGAATTAAATATTGTATGACATTTATTTTATAGTTATGTATTTATATTGTTTGTTAATTATATTCTAATTTGTTTATTAAAAAATTAGTAATTTTATTGGAACTCAATTTTGGCCATTATAGAATCCTTATGAACCGAATACACATGTCAAATCCAATAGCTTTTAACCAATTTAGAAAAAATATAAATGGAAACTATATTAAATTTTTCTAATTGAAACAAATCTGTCATAAATAATGCTTATAATAATATTTAACTTTTATCTGAAACAATATAATTTAAAATTAAAATACTATTAATTTTCTATTAAATTTACAATCTCTTATAAAATACAATTTTGCAAAAGTAATAATAATAATTAAAGATTATAAAAATATTTAATCGTTTTAATTTGTAACATTTTTTATTTTAAATAACAAAGTTTGATGTTTATAATTTAAGATTTTTACAGTCAAAGTATTAATAATTTAAAAATTTTTGTTTTCAAAAATAAAAGGAAGTCAAATAAAGTCATATTGAAGATGTAATAAATTTATTTTATTAGAAAAGTTTCGTTCAATTTTTACTTTTTTCAGTAAAATCATCACTAGAATAGTTTTATTTAACTTTTCAAGTAGACTTTATTTACAATTTACATTTTACTACTCTACTTTTTTAATTAAAAGATCTGTATTTATTTTTAATATAATTTTCTTATTTAAAAATTTTATTTTACTTTTTTAACTTTTCTTCAATAAAAATAAGTAAAAAAATTTATAACTTTTACTATTAACTTCAAAGGTAAATACAACTGTAATTTAAACTGAAATCAAATATACTTGTAAAATTTATTAAAAAATGAAATAATAATTTACAATATGTGTTTTGAAATTAGTGTTGTATAATTTTCAAATTTTAATTTTACTTTTCTTTTTATATTATATTTAATTTTACTTTTCTTTTACTTTTAATTTTAAAAATATTTCAATTTTACTTTTTCTTTTAACAAAATTTTTAATTTTACTTTTCTTTTTCTTTTACTTCAAGTAAAATTAAATGTCAAAAAATTTTCTTTTACTTTTACTTTTTAATGGTAAATCA
>JAQGAW010003472.1:0-12474 GCA_034698025.1 Phthiracarus crinitus | reverse complement strand
AAAAACAAAATAAATATAATTTTCCAACAATAGAAACTATAATTAAATGTCAAAAAATATTTAATACACAAAAATTTCTAATATACTATTGAAATGACTTATAATATAATACAAAGTGAAATCATACTCTTTCTTGTTTTTTTCTTATCTTAAAAACGAATCTTTCTCGGATGCCAATTATTTGATATCAAACATTTACAATATTAATGTAAATTATAATTTAAATATAATTTACGGTTTTTGTTCATAATGATCTTTATACTAAAGTAGGAGAATTATTTTCTTTAAAAATCATTTAAATTTAATATTTCGAATTAAATTTTATATATAATAAGTTTTAAATTCATAAAAATTAGTTAAATGTATAATTTAGACGTTTAAACCTGTTTACCTATTTTATAATAAAATTCAGAAGAAGATATATAAATTTGTAATAGTGTATTGAA
This sequence comes from Phthiracarus crinitus, assembly GCA_034698025.1. Classification (NCBI taxonomy): domain Eukaryota; kingdom Metazoa; phylum Arthropoda; class Arachnida; order Sarcoptiformes; family Phthiracaridae; genus Phthiracarus; species Phthiracarus crinitus. The sequence continues at coordinate 12,028 of JAQGAW010003472.1, read as the reverse complement.
AGAAAAAAACTAAATCCATATATTTATGTTAAGTATCCTTTTGGCTAAATATTTGTTAAAAATTAGAGTTAATGGATTTTAAAATGTATGTTTTATGTATTTGTACCCAAAGTTTTTTTTATAGGCAAAGTTAATTTATTTCTATGAATTTTTTGTAAATCAAAATCAAATAAAATTTCTTTTGTCGTAAATACTAAAACATAAAATTTGATTAAATTAGTGACAATCATTTAACGATATTTATTATAATATTTGTTTTTAACAGGTAAGCAAATAATTTAAAATAATTTAAATTACTTAATTTTAAGGAAATGAAAATATTTTTAATAAATATTGTTTACAAATTATACATTTATTATCAATTACAAATTTATATTCAAATAAATTTTAATTTAATATGGAATGAATTAAATTATTTAAAGCAATATTAAGCGTCGAATATTAAACTTCTACATAATAAATAGCATTTATTAAATCCTGGTAAGTATTAATAAGTTTAATACTAATCATATCGGAATAGATTGTAATAGGATCTCCGTATTTATTCATTTTTATCAAATATCAGTTTATTCCAATAATAATAATCCATCGAACTGTCGGAAATAATTTTATGATAAATTTTTATTAATTTTTACTCGACAGTATAACTTTTTTATTTTTATATTGCGCAACGTTTAGACTAGACTTATGCTGATTTTTAATTTACTTATTAAAATCAAAAATTATTAAAAAATATTAGGACGAAATAAGACACAACTAAATTTAACAAAACTAAAAACTTAAATGAAAACTTCTCAATAGCTATGTGTTACTAACGGAATTGTTTATTATTTTACGCTTAACTTTTCGGTTTTAAATTTCAGTTTAAATGAAATTTTTAGCGTAACTTATTTACAGTTATCCAGTAAATAAAAACGTTATACTATAGAGTAAAAATTAATAAAAACTTATCAAAAAATATCATTTTAATTCTAATAGTCTTGAAATAGTCTGAGATTAAATCCGCGTTTTCTTTCATAGTTTTCTCAAGAGATCTAATATTTGAATTTGGAATTTGGAATTTGAATTGCAACGCAAGTAATGTGCAAACAATTGGTTATAATTATATTTGCGATGGAAATTTTAGACCATTTAAACAGATTTTAATTTGAAATATCGAACCTTTTTGGTAATTCATGATTTCATTTTCCAACCACTTTATAAAATCTTTCATTGAGTACTTATCACAAGCTTCGAGAAAGTGTTTTAAGGTAATTACATGTGGCGTTGAAAGCATATCGTTATGTTTTGCCTGCAGTTTTACAATATGATACGCGTGTTGAATGTATTCATTTAAATTCATTTCATCAAAATATTTAACGATATAATTTACTTTTCTTATTTCAAATTGAATCAAATCCATCTTTTCGTTTATTTCAAATAATTTTTGATGAAGTTTTGCGAAATCGGAATCAGATTTCGAGGTATAAGGAATTAGTAACATCACTAATGTAAATGCTAAACCAAAATCTTCCATTTTTCTTGACATTTTGGTACAGAGTTCTGAAATAATTTGAATGAATGAGATGAATCGGTTTTGTTTCATAGCTTTTACTGTTTGTGAGGTTAAATCAAGACTATTCGTTAATTTTTCATAAGTTAATTGAAACTCACAGCAACAAAACACACATTGTATCAGTATTAGAAATATAATTATTGATTTATTAATCATTTTTTATTTAAAATTTATTAATTATATACCAAAAGCTTTAGATTTAAATGAAAATTATTTATAACATGTCTGCAAAAAATTTAATATATGGTAATGAGTCAGATAAGACTTAAACATATATTTTTATTCAAACAATTAAAAGCATTTTAATGAATTACGGAAGTTATCATATTATATATATATAATCATTAAGGATGTGAAAAACCGGGACTAAAAAGTGGCAAAAACGGGCGGGAAATCGGGAAAATAAAATAGCTATAAAAATTATATTTTTTGTAAATAATCAAAATTTGAAAGGTTTTAGATCAAAATATTTATTTATTTAATAAAAAACAAATTTAAAATAAATTTTATTAGCACTTTTGAAACAGAATGAATTTTAATTCTAATTAAAATATCCTTCAAAATGTATCAATTTTTCAAGAACTCTGTCATAAAGTGTTTCTAAGAAGTTAACAAATGGAAAATTTTGTAAAATTGTTTAACTTTTCTTTTATTAAAAAAATTTTTCTTTCAAAGTATGGTTAAAACGGGAAAAATATAGCCTATTTTCTTAAAACCGGGAGATTTATCGGGAGATTTGAAAAAAACCTCAAAAACGGGAAAATCGGGAAAATTAAAGTTATATAATTTCAATTAACGAAAGTTAATCTTTTAATTAATAGCAATTTCTCGAAGATCACGAATCCTTTTTTAAAAAGGGATTTCTCCGCTAATTCACATCCTTAGTTATCAAATCTACACGTGTTTTACAAGTTTATTTTAATATAGTGTGGATTATTAGTAATAAATTTATCGGATACTAAACTTTTAATAATAACTATAAATAAATCATATGACAAACCTTTCATTTTTATTTGATAATAAATCTTTTGAAAAACTATTTCGCTAATGTAATGGCTATAAAGTTTAATAAAAATAAGTAGTTTTGAGAAAATCGGATTAAAAAAGTTAGAAGCATGACTAGATTAATGAAAAAACATTTTAAGCACTCAGACACACGTCTTCGAGTAAATTGACCAAAGTTTTATGAAGCGCTTAACAAATACAGATAAAATTTAATATAAATTAGTAGTGAATTTAATGTATGCAATTCAAATAAATATTTAAAAATAAAGTGAGTCTCAAATCTTTCAATAAAGCTAATGGCACTTTTTAAATGTAAAAGTATACCGTAAGTGTTGTTACTTTATCTATTCAACTAAAATGGAACGGATATTCCGGGAAAATGGAAATTAGTGTATAAAATGGGAAGAAATTGGTAACAAATATTCACCAAATTGTTTTAAAAAATCTGCATTGTTATTAACTGATTATTTTAGTGACGAAAATATAACTATAATTTAATTGGAAACAAATTAAATAAATTCCTCTAATGTTTTAAAAGTGTTATTTGCCGGAAAATGTTGATTATGCAATAATAATAAATTTAAACCACAATCTATAACTTAATATTCGAATATCTTTACATATATTATTACGACCACTTTTGAAATTAATACAATCGTAACCGAAATGAATGAATGGCCGTAAAAATGAATGCAAATACGATATCACAGACACCCATACAATTGCAATGTCTGTACGATTGATATCATAATAAATGAATGTATACTGAATTGATAGTCAAACGAGTGAATCAAACAAATATATGCACTAATTAAATCAATTATTAACCATTACTAACAATAACCAACAACTATCATGAGTTAATAACAATTAACGAGATTTTAATATCAAAACTGAAAATGCATGAGAAAATGCATACAAAATAAAATATTTTTAAGTTAATGTTAACGCATTGAAAACCGCATTAAAAGTGGAATGCTTTCACTTCAACATATGGTAAGTATAGGTAAGTATTTTATACATAAATAACATACTAATAATATTTAATACTAATAGCTAATACTAATATTCATGACATGTTTTATGGTACATTAATATATTAAACATGATATCTGTACCCAATTGTTTAGACACCCGACGGCTTCCACACAAATTGATCGGGTTTGGCTGGTTTAGGAATTACAGTAAATATTTCGGGTCGCATCAAGCTTACTGTAAATAAACTAATTTAGCAAACATTAAACAGGATATAATTTTTAATAAAAGTTGATTATGTAATGCATATGTGAATAATATAATACTCTCTCTCTCTCTATTTCAATGTCTAATAAATAGAATCTCAAAATAATAGCATTTATAGTATATTCCAAAATAGCATAAAAATAGCCTTTATTATTATAAAGCATTTCCAATAAATCAAAGAAATGTTAAAATAAATTTTTTATTTATGAAATATTTCTATATATTTTAAATATTTTTTGGGGTTCTCAAAAATCATCGGATTTAAACGATAATTTTTCAATTTTTGGGAAAATTGCATAAAACAAGCATATATAGCTATAAACATAAAAATAGCATTAATAAATGGACTTAAAACGAATAAATTTTATGTGATTCTAATCTAAACAAAAATACTGAATTATAGCTTATGAACTAAAAAATTAGCAAATGTTATCATTTTGAGGCTCTACTAATAAACAATGCAAAAAAATCCAAATATTTTTGAGTTGTATTAAGCAAAATAATTTATAATATCTCATTTATTGTATAATTGAATAGTGCGCTGCAAAAGGAACTTTTTGCATATTAATAATTAAGAAACACGTTAAGAGTTATAACACATTATTAACAAACTTAACTTTATTGTTGGCACTTTTAAATATAGGAATAAATTCTATTTTGATAATTAATTCGAATTTAGTGAGAAATATATTAAATATTGTTTCAATATTATATATAAAAGTTAGACTAATTAGCAACAATAAAAAGAATTAATTAATATGTTTCTTAATAATTTATATGCAAAAAGGAACTAAGAATATACAAAAGATTTTTGTTTTTCTGTCCAAAGTATCGCTATTAATGGTCAGTTAAGCGATATAATAATACCCTATAGTCTAACATAAAATATCGTCATTCAGAGTGCATTGACTTTTTCCACGAGGAAGTCGAGACGATTCTGATGCAAATGAAATACAGATGCGGAGAGATTCATGTATAAGAGAGAAGCGGTTCACTTATTTTATGATAACACTATTGAAATAAGGAAATGAATAAAACTGAAAGCATTGCAGTAATATTATACGGTATATATAAATGTCTAGGTTCACAATCATAATCGAAATACAAAAAAAGTAGTTATTTTCAGACAATTGTATCTCAAGAGAAAGTTCAATGACCGTGAAATGAAATGGTTGTATTATAATCAAAAATAGTGGATGAATTAAAATTGTAAACGGATATCGGTAAATGGCGATTCAAAGTAGACTTTTAAGTTGTTAAAATTTTTAGGCCCGAGCCCGACAGGAGCCCGACAGTTAGAAGATAGGCCCGGCTCTAGCCCGATTTTTTCAAAAAGGCAAAAGCCCGGCCCGGTAAGGCCCGATCAAATAAAAATTAATAATTAGTTATAATATTTTTTTATTTAATATCATCATATTTTGATCTTAAAAACAATAATTTATACAATTTAATTGGTTTTAATAGAGTTCTTTTATCTATTAATGTCAAATTAGCTTAAGTAAAGTTTCTTTCAAATGAGAAATCTTTTCATCAAAAATAAATAAGGTAAAACTTGCATATGTTTTAGTGAAAAGTTAAAGCCCGACCCGGCCCGATCTTTTTTCTTTGTAGCCTGAGCCCGGCCCGGCCCGCAAGATTATGTCGGGGGCCCGCGGAGGCCCGACAAATCGGGGGCCCGCCTAATTCAAAGTTCTATCGGGTTGGGATATAATCTTATCAGGGTTTTGGTTTTGGGACGGTTGAGTTTAAAATTAAGATTCAGTGAAAAATTCAAAAATTTTTAAATTTATTATAGAAATTATTATAATTAAAAAAATTAAAATTCTTTTGAAATATCAAAGGTAATCACTTTACAGTGAACTCATTTAGAGCCAGAAACTCAGAGTGTTTCAATAGCTTTACAGCAATCATCATCAATGTCTTATATTAGTAGAAAAATAGTTCTATGAAGAACTAAAAAACAGGTATAATATGACCAATGAAAATTTTAACTCTAGATTTCTATATAAATATTTCTATATAAACATGAGATCATTCCAAAATATTTATATAGAATTCTCGTGATAAAAATTTTTGGTCATATTATACCTGTTATTTAGTTCTTCATAGAACTATTTTTCTACGAACATAAGCCATTGATAATGATTGCTGTAAAGCTATCGAAGCACTCCGATTGTCTGACTCTAAATAAGTTTACTTTAAAGTTGTATTAAAAAAATTATAGTAAGTTCTTTATTAATTAAATTGAACAGCAAGAATGGTAAAATTTTAATAAATTTTTATATATATTAAATTCTTTGTAACTAAATAATAATTGTTAGTTCTAAAATTTTTATAATTTTTAAAATAGGCCACAATTTTTTAAATAGATTTTTTGAAATTAATGAAAAACTAGATATCGTCGAGTTGGGTCTGATCTGGTCGGAATCAAAACTGTAAGGTTCGGTTCAGGTTCCGAAAAGTTTATCGATTTACAAGTATAGAATGAATAATTAAAGAAAAACTGTTTATATCTAAATATGTTATTGACACAAAATAGTTAATGTTTCTCTATAATTACGTATTATTTATTATGCATAAATAATTCAGGTTAAAAATTAATCATATTCGGGTCTTAAAACGAACATTTTCGGATAATTTCGTGCTTTGCAAAATTTATATGCTGTAAATAAAATTTTAGAAAATGATACTTCAGAACCTTTTTATAAAAAAGTTTAATGTTTCGGGTAAATCGGTTTAAATATAAGCTTTTCTGGGTATTATGAGCAAATTAATTGTGATTAAATTACTTAATATATGCTATCTTAAACTAACTTAACAGTTGAATTGTTTTATTAAAATTTGTTAATTAATTTTTCGTATGAATCGATTATTAAAAAATAAATGAATATGTATTTACTGTTAAGTGTAATAGGAGTTAACAAAACCACAAAATATACTGCAAATATGACAATAGTAAATAGTACTGTTTACGTCAATAGTAAAAACAACATCAATATTGACAAAAAAACGTGATTTTTCATGTACTCAAATAAAAAGATGTACTGAATGAGACCTTTAAAAGAGCTCTCAACATGCAGTAAAGCACATGGCATTGCAATCATAGTTGCATTCAATTATCTACAATTATAGATTTATTAATATTTATAAAATGTTTTATCAGACATAATAATAAATGTACTGATGCTGCCAACAATTTGTTTAATATTTTATTCTTACTTGAGAACAGTTTTATGGCAGTTCCAAACTTTTAATAAGTTTCAAATTAAGACGACAGTTTCGATTGACTTACTGTCAATCATTATTCAAGTCTTAATACTAAATGTGATGTTATTGTGAGCAGTAATTTTAAAGCAATAATTTGCATCGATATTCACAATAGAACTTTGAAATTGAAATTAAAAACTTTATATAAACACAAATAAATATTTTCGATGTGAGAGCATAGTAACAACAGTTTTAGCGTATTCTATTACGGGTTAGCTCTTAGAATATTTATTAATATTTATTCCTATGAGATTTGACGTAATAAGAATCAGATATACGGATGCAGATAATTAATGGCTTTACTCATTTTCATTGTAATAATTTTATTGCAAAAAAGAACTTTGAATAAATATCTGTTTGCTTATAGATAAAGGGCGGATTTTCCGGGACTAAAAAGTGATGAAAACGGGAATTGGGAACAAATATGTATTGAAATGGTTCCGGGAAATGTTATTTTTTCTTGGAAATAATTTTTAAAAAAATTAATTTTATATTATGTACCGTAACATATTAATATTAACAATTTGGCATAATTGTAAATTTTTAAACAATTATTTCTACATTTTATGAATAAAATATTTGTCAAACTAAAGAAATTTTTGAAATATCCATTCACTATATAAAATATTAATAGTTTTGGAGCAATTTTATTAGAACCTTAATATTTCATGTACTAATTTCAAACTTTTAAACAATTTTCAAGACTATTAGAAAGATTTTTGTGCATTTACATATAAATTTGTTGCTAGATATAGACAAAACGGGAACTTTTTGAATATTTATGCTTATCCAGGATTTTTTCTATAAAATGCCAAATCCGGGAAAAAGTGGGAAAATAAAACTACTTTTGATTAATTATTTAAACTTAATAGAAGTTAGTGTGTTAATCTCCCGGTCTTGCGATCGAAGAAAAAAGACGGGATTTTCCAGGAATCCGCTCTTTACTTATAGATATATGCAAGGGGTAAAATTTTCTTTGAGAAAATTGACTGAATTTCTGTGAAAAATCTTAGATCAAATTTAAAATTTTCTTTGAGAATAATAGCAAAATTCTTTGATAATTCTTTTAGAAATTAAAACTTTATAAAAATTATTTGACAAATCTTTTGCAATTATTAAAAGATAAAATACGGTATTATTCAAAAAATTTGATTTATTTAAGAATAAAATATATAAAAAATAGCATTGATGCATATTATTTTAGTGAAAATAATTTTTAAAATGATAAATAGAATAATACGATGAAAAATAAAATTATAAAAGCAAAATTCTTTGAGAAATATAGAAATTTTTTGAATTTCTTTGATCAAAGAATAATTCTTTGAGAATAAAAAAATTCTTTGACTTTCTTTGATCAAAGAATATTTTACCCCTTGATTATTATGATTGATTTTATATTTACGTAGTTTTGTTTCAATATGAAATTTATAAATTTAATTGCATATCGATTGCATTTTCAAAAATTTTTCATCGTTCAATTGCATTTTAATTTCAATTTTTAACTTTTTTAAAAATTCAAATTGCATTTTGATTTCTATTATAAAAATTTTTATTTTAATTGAATTTAATTTAAATTTTATAAAAATTTCAATATCAATAGCATTTAAATTTACATTAATTGAAATCAAAATTCAAAAAAATAATTAAGTTTTTTTAGACTAATATTTAATTTTTTTAGCTAAATATAGAATGTTTATTTATAAAAAATGATTGAATTATAATTTTAAATACTATTTCAATTTTTAGTTTATATAAATTACATTAATTATTTTAAAAAAATTAAAACTTGAATTAAATTGCATTTTCAATATTGTTTATTTTTTTCAATTGCATTTAATTTTGTTTTATAAACATTTTTTATTTGATATGCAATGCTATTTCGATTTCCTCATTTTTTAAAATCTATTGCATTTCATTTTTGATTTAAATTGATATTGAAAATTTTATTTTTTTCTATTTAAATTTTTTAAAAATTGAAACAACACTAGTTTTATTTATTGTATCACTTATTTCAATATTTTATATATTATTTTATACAATTAAATAATATTTATTAATAAATACAGTTCGTACAATAAAAGGAGTATAAATATTTTACCATCAACCATACAGTATAATTTATTCTTAAAAAATTTGTTTTCATTCAATTAAATTGCAAATTGATTTCTAACTATAAAATTGGAAATTTAATTGTAATTTTATAACAATTTTTCAAATACAAAAACATTATGACTATTAAAATAATGTTCGATATAAAACTTTTTTACATTCTAATATATAATTTAATTTAACATTTAAAGTATCTTAGAAAAATGATAGATACATTAAATTATTGAAATAAAATTTTTTACTTTAATCAATTTTTTAAGTATTTTCCTTTTTAAGTATAATATAATATGTTATTTGATTTTTCATTTATCATTACTCATTTTCTTATTTAATAGTTAATATTTAAATTTTTAATTATTGTTATAATGTTTGTTATTTTAATTTTTATAGAAAAATTTATTTATTTCAAGTTTAATTTTGCACTCCAGCTCAAACACCAATTTTTTTGATTGTACTGAATTATATAAGAAAATTATATAAATTTCTTTAATATATATGCCTATGCAATTGCTGTATAATATATTGGCTGAATTAAACTTTTATGTGAAAATCACATCAAAATTTTATTTAGCGTAAAGAGTGCAAACACAGGCTTATCTTTTTTTCTTAAATGTTATCTGTTTAACAGAAGTAAAATGTCAATTATTAATCAGCATTTGGCAACTCATCTGGATGCGGCAGAGAATCTTCTGACTACATACTCCTTTAAGTTCATCAGCAGTCGAAAAGGTCGGAATAGTCACTACGAATCCGAAATACAATTCAAAATTCATATAAAGCCGACGGAATACCTTAAGGCAGCGCACCGAAGGCCTTTCATCTTCCTTAGAAAACGATAATTCATCTATTATCATCGTACGTTCTATGTCGCTACCTGCATTGATCTCCTAGCAAAGCTTCCATTAGATTGTTCTGTGGTCAACACAAAGTTATATCCAGGTTTTAATTTAATTAATAAAGTAACAATTAAAGGCGTGTGCATGAAGTTCACACTCTTTTCTCTGATAAGTTGGGGTGTATTAAATTTATTAAACCATAGATTAATTTACGTGAAGATTCCAATTCTAAATTCTGTAAGACTCGAAAGTTATGCTTAAAAGGTAAAGATTGAAAGCCAACTCAAAGGCATAGAAAAGCTCGAACTCATCACTCTGATTTTAAAAACTGATTGGGCAGCAATCATTATACCCGTTTTTAAAATCGATTGTGGTGTTCGAATTTTTTGGGATTTTTTCCACCATTTCAATTCACCAATACAAGGATTGGTATCTGTTATCTCCTAACGAGAATTTGTTTAAAGACATTTTAACATGACTTCTGTAACGAAAATCGACCTTTTTTTTATTTTATAATTTATCTATTTTTATCATGTGAAAAAACAAATTAGAAAATTTGAAATACTCATTTAAATATAAAAATCCATTAGTTTCCTAACCCAAAAATTTATGATTAATTTATATAGTTTGAATTTCATTTTTCTAATAATAAATGTTACAGTTTTTATTTGCTATATTCAGTAGAATTTAATTACATTTTTCTTAATAAATTTGCATTATATTTCACTGTTTTTATTTTACTTGTGAACATATTTTAATTAAACGTATTGATTTATCAACATATAAATCAAATTAAATAATCAATAATTTTCAAGTTAAATAATTAATTATACTTATTAAAAAAGAGTATACAGTAATAATATAGTCTTTGTTATTATAACTCGTTATAATTTTTGAAATTAGAAAGTGTTGAATTAATGTGACACATAAATTTTATTAAACAATTTTCATTTTAAAAACAAAGTTTTTTAATTTAATTTAAATTATAAACATACGTGATAATAAAACACATCCTTAATGTAAATCAGAATCCATATAAAATAAATTAGATTTCTCACCATTTACCGGTACACAGCTTTTTCTATCTAAATAATGGGATATTATTAGCAATTAACAGATGACATTCCACTCCACATGATTTGTGAATTTTCCAAAGCATGTTTCTGTTTACTCGGTTTTACGCTTTCATCATATCTACAAATGCATTGTAAACGTGCATTGCATAATCACAAGCTTTATGGGTAGTTTACGGAAGAATAAATAATGGACTGTTGTTCAGCGTTTTTCAGTTAATTAGTTATAAAAAATTCAGTTTTAGATTTCAGAGATTATCTTTAAATGTTTTAGTTGCTGTTATCCAAATATTGTAAGTCAAAAAGAAGTTAAAAATTAAAATAAAGATTTAAACAAAAATTGCAGTTCACATAAAATTTAAAAATTATGTTGAAAGGTTTTTTTTATTTTTGAGTGAAACTTTATTAAAATTATTCAACTTTAACAAAAAAATAAAAGATACACCATGTAGCGAAAGTAACTTTTATAAATATTGATTCGTCAATATTGATATTTTTATTTAATTTTTTTTATTCTTTGCTAAGATTTGTTAATTTAATTTTCTAAAAATCAAATTTTGACTTTTATTTTAATCGATACTACTTTGTTTTGACTCACTTTTTTCTAATTAATATGAACATTTATATTGAAATTTAATATTAATTATCGTATAAGTTTCAATTTTTTAGCTATCTTTTAAGATTTTACCATTAATACTTATAACTGTCAGTCTGACCATCTGTCTGTTTACATATTTGCAAAATAACATTATAAATTAATTGATTATGTTAAAATGAGCAACAACTTGTATCTATTGCAAAACAATAAAAATTTTATTGAAATTTAAGTATATATTTATTGTATTAAAAATAAAATTTTAGTTAATATTGAGACATAAGCGACAGATGTCTCTCATCTAAACTTATCGTCACTTTATTTGTCATGTTTTTCTAGTACTTTT
>JAQGAW010003471.1:0-12479 GCA_034698025.1 Phthiracarus crinitus | reverse complement strand
CTTAAATAATAGCATATAATATAAAAGTAAATTAACTGACAAAATATTATATTAATAAAAAAATAAACGTTAAACGTAAATACAAGACTCCATGGCAATGCATATAATATAACCTGCATTACTGTACTATTCAATGCTAAAGGAATAAATGATATTAAAAACCATGGATATATAAATCGAGAAAATCGATAATAAACCAGAAATAAATATTGCGATTTTATCATTAATTTGAAAACATCTTCTTTATTCGTAATTCCAATACTATTTGGCGAAACCAAACCAGACATCATATCGAAAGGTTTTAAATAATTCGGGAAAATACCTTTTAAATAATTTTGAATTTGATAATAAATTGATATAATTGCTAATAAGGTTGAAAAAATTGAGCATAAATTTGCATTTGTTTTAACTTTAAGGAAATAAAATAGATCTCCAAAAATCAAATATACTTCCGAATTATTTTTATTTAGAAATGTTAGGTAACTATATTTTAAAAATTGTAAACCAATTACTAACCAAACTATTACTGGATTACAGAATCGATATCTCTTTCTATTTCCATACGGATATAGTGATAATCCAATTCTGTATAAATGACTTCCAGATGATTCAATGACTAGACTTTGTGGTAATTTTTCTGTGATATCAATTTCCATTGTTTTCTTTTAATAAAATATTTTAATATATTAATTAATTATATAGTAGTAGTCTCTTCGATTAATATAAAAATTTAAAAAATATCTTTTGTATTAAATACTTAGCTTATTCTCTATATCTTATAAATTTATACATAATTTTTTAAAATACAATTTAAGTGACTGTATATGAATTGTGATCTTATTATTCGTCATCTTATTGATTATTAATTTAAAATAATGTTTAAAAGAAATATAAAAAAATTTTAATTTTAGTCAGTAAAGTAATTAACATGAACTTTACAATTGGATTGATATAATACTACTATTTCAATTTAAAATTATAGTTTTCTATTAATAATCAATAATAATTTTGATGAACTTTAAACAAAATTGAAATAATTAAATATTAGGTAAATTATTAAAGAATATTGAATTATCAACTGTTTTAAATTTTTTAATATGTTATAAGACAAAAACAATAATTAAATATTAAGCTGACTTTCATGTAAAGAAGATAAGATATGGATTTGACTTATGTCTGTCTGTCCGTCCTTTATCGTGTTCGCAGTCTTTATATTAATAATAAAGAATTTTGATACGTTATTTATTTTTATAAGAGTTTTAGAATCTTGCTTTTCATATTCTTAAAAACTGAATTAATTGTTATTAAATAAAAAAATCAGTTCTCTGTGAATCTCAATTTCTAGTAAATAATCAAATTGCAATTCATAGTAAAAAGTGCTAATTATAAGATGGGATGGGAATTTGGAGACAATGTAATATTGTCGATAGTTGTCTCAAATTTACAATTTTTCGTATTTTTTGGTTAAAATATGAAATTTTTAGATTTTTTCCTGCAATTATACTTTCAAAATTTTCGAACTTTAGAATAAAATATTGATCTGTTTAAGCCTAAGGGACAAAAATATTCAATAATTTAAATAGAAGACATCTTTTAATTTAGAAAATAATTACATAACTTTTTTATTGTTTAAATTTATTAGTGCATACAAATTACAAGCCTTTATTGCAACAGTTACTGTGAATTTTTTTGTTACTTCAGGGAAAGAGGTGCGGACTCATGAAAAGGCATTTGGATGAGGGTCTCTATTAAATTTTAATTTGTCTTAATTTTGGTTCTCTGAATTTTACTTAACGCGAACCTAATTCGGGTTTCCATTAATTTGTATTTATTATACAATTTACTCTACAGATCTCTAAATACTATACAATATTATTAGTAGCAGACATAAATAGCAAAAACTTTAGTAAATGAAATAACAAATAATATTTAAAATATATTTTAATAAATTTACGTATAAATCAAATTAATATTGATATTAATATTATAACATTAACAGAAAATAAACACATTTCACAAAAAACACATAAATTCATGAAGTCATGTGATTTACGGTTGTACTGCGCATACACTTACACTGTAACAAAAAAAACAATGAGATACAATTTTGATTAAATACTATGACTTTATTCGTAAAGAGTCAGAAAGCTAATGAATAATAAAAACGTTATGATTAAAACAAAAGCGTTATAAAACATTTTAAATACGAAATCTGATAGGAAAACATGACAAATAGAGTGACGATAAGTTTATATGAGAGTCTTTTACTTGTCGTGAGAGACGCTATGTGTATGCGGTAGACTTCAGGCATGCCTTCGGTAAGCATCGCCACTTGATTCGCTTCGTTAGTACCTGATAAGTCTAAGAATCCACGCTTTTCGTTGTAATATGCCAGTACTGTCTCTTTTGACGAAAGAACACTTTTTAAAGCTTCAATGAGTGGATTAACTGTTGTGCACCCAAAGCGTTGTATAATTTGCAAACGATATGCCGCCCAAGTGATCGTTTGATACTGAGGAAGAATGTCTCGCCCAAACCAATTCATTACATCACCAGAGACATGACATCTTAACGTTACGAGTCTTTGATTATCAGTATAGCCCATCGTTACCAATTCGAATATGTCGAGCCATGAGACAACTGTGGTTTTTGAATCGCTTCCTGTGTAATTCTCGCACAGGAGACAAGTAGGAGAGAGCGTCAACTGACTTCGGAATTGAGCGATGACATCATTGATATCTATGTTCGAAGCAGTTTGAGAAACAGTACTGCCAGTGTTAGGATCCATGACAATAGGTGTACCGTTTGACGTGATTGCCTTTCCTGTAGCACTTCATGTCATTGAGAGATTAGGTGTGGTTCGAGTGCCACATGTTCTTCTCAATTGATTCGATGCCGCAACGGTATTTATCGGTTCCTAAGACGATAAGTTGACATTTCGGTTATAATCGTTATAAGTGTTAGCTCTGAGTTACGATAGATTGAGATTTCGAGTTATGAGTTTCGAAGTTTCGGTGAATGAAACTATCCGTTAACGACTGGGCCAATTTTAACTAAGTTAACAATGAGATACGATTTTGATTAATATACTGTGACTTTATTCGTTAAGAGTCAGAAAGCTAATGAATAAAAAAACGTTTTGATTAAAACAAAAGCGTTATAAAACATTTTAAATATTTACTGCTAGAAATACATGACAAATAGAGTGACGATAAGTGTAGTTGAGAGATAACTGTCGCTTATGTCTGAACACATACTATAGAATATCATTACGCTTATTATAGTTATCAAATATACTGAAATTTATCGAATTAAAGAAAACTAATCATTGATTTAAAATGTATTTACTGCATAACTGATTTCCTTTAGTAAAGCTATAATTATTGATTTTCGTTGTCGGTCAGATAAAATTTACAAAATAGGCGGTCATGAGGCAAGGCTCGGGCTTAGAACTAGTTATGGCAATGCTCGGGCTCAGAGGCTTCTGTCAGAGTCTAAGCCTGAGCCTAAGCCTCCAGATTAGAACATAAGCTTCGAGCCTAAAATAAAGTTGGAGCCTAAGCCTGAACCCGAGCTTTATGATTGAAAGCGGAGCCTGATCCTCCGAGACTGAGTCTTCGAGCCTAAGCCTCTATCCTTCGAGTCTCTATATGTATTGCACCACAAATGATTAATATAATTATTATACAATGATATTGCGTTTTTTGATTTAATTTCTCAGAGATATAGTTAACTATATACACATGTTTCAACTCTTCGATTAAAATTTTTGAAAAGTAAAAATAATTTCTTTGAAATTTTTAGTAAATTTAAAAAAAATAATTTATAAAGTAGGAGCCTCATTAGAGAGGCTTCAGGTTCAACAGAGAGAGCCGAAGCTTCGAGCCTTAGATTCAGGGTCAAAAATATGAAAACCTCAGCCCGAGTCTCTATCATAAATTCCTATACGAGCCTGAGTTCGAGCCTGAGGTTTATAGATATTGTATTATTATGGATTATTAAATTACATGATAATTTACTTTCACACAAAAAAACATTTAATACTACACAATCATCAAATATGCGCTCATAAAATTTTGGGGCGCTGTAAACCTGACAATTTTAAAACGCATCGCACTACAGTGTGACATTTTAAAAACATGTAGCAGTGCTGTGTTACACTTTTAAAACACATCTCACTACAGTGCGGTTTATAAAATATATCACACTACAGTTCGTCCTCATCAATGCACATCGCAATACAGTGCGACTGCTTCAAAACACAGCTTTACAGTGCGCCTAAATTGTATGATCCCTTTTTTGATGATTGTGTTTCTTACAAGTTTGCCATTCTTGTAACTTTCTAAATATTATCGATTTTTATTTTATTAAAAGTAAAGTTCTATATAAAAAATTCATAGAAATTTTTAATAATGCATTAAAAGAAAACTTTTCAAGAATTATTAATTTTTAACTTCATATAAAATAAAATTTATTTATCATAATCAGGAATGGATTTTCTATGGCTTGCCATAAAATACTATTATTAGCCATAATAATAGGTTGCGGCCATAATTTCAAATAATATTTAAAAAAGCCATAATTTTACAACTTATGTATGAATTTAATAAAATTTCGTATATTTTTATAAAAAATTATTGTTATCTAAAAAAATTTTAAACTTTTAATTTTTATTTTGAGGAAATGTATAAATTTTATCCTTAACTTTTAAATTTTTAAAATTCAATTTAACCGATAAAAATGCGCATCACTTAAAATGATAATAAAATGAGAATTTATTCTTAAGAACTTCAAATTAAATTATTTCAGTATTAAGTATTTTATATTTTTAACTGATATCGAGTAAATTAAATTATTAGAAATAGTTCTTTCGAATGAATAGAAATAATTATGAATAACACAAATTTAATTTATTTAAAATAGAGCCTCAAATTAATAGCATTTATTACATATCAAATTAGTGCTATAAATAGTTTTAAATATTGACCAAAATAGCATTTATTTTAATTAGGAATTGCCAATAAATCAATGAATAACTATTATTTAGAAAAGAAATTTGATAATTTTATAAAATAAATTTTTTGTTTATAAAATTTACTTGATAAATTTTAAATAATTTTTATAGGGTTCCCAAAAATCATCAGATTTAAACGACAATTTTTCTATTTTTGGGAAAATTGCATTTAAATAAGCATTATAGCATTTATAGCAATAATAGCAATGATCATTAAAAATAGCAAAAATTGCAATAATAAATGGAGTTTAAACGACTCAGTTTTATGTGATTCGTGTGCATACAAACATACAGAGTTATAGCTTATGAAATAAAAAAGTAGCAAATGCTATCATTTTGAGGCTCTATTAATTACCCTATAATCTCAACAATGCTTGAATATTCAACAATACTATAAATATTAAAAAAAATTTTTGAATAAATTTTCGTATTCGTTTTAAAATATTAATATTCAAATTCTTAAGCCAATATCTTAAAAGTTTAAAATTGCTAATTTTAAGTTAAATGAATAGTTTAGGATCTGTTTTGTTTCGTTGGTTTGATAAGTTAAATTTATTTTATTTGTTTTATCATATTCTGATTATACTGAATATTTTAATTCTATTTTTTATTGTCTATTAAACTCATAAACTTTCTCGAGAAAATTGCAATTGTTTGATCATATATGACTCAAACCCCGATAAACATCATCAGTAATAATTGGTTAATCTTAATTGGATTTCAATAGAAATAATTGTCTTAAGTTCACTTGAAAAAATAGCTATAAATAGCTATTAATTATGTAATGGAAGTTAAGAGCCATTGGAGCCTGAACCATAACCCGAGCCTCGGGCTCGGTCTCGATCTCTAGCTTAAGTTCTAATATTTGATAGAGGTTTGGGCGTGGTGTTCTAATATTTTGGAAGCTTCAATTTAAAAGATTCTTATAGCTTCTTTTAATGGCTCAGCTTGTCTAAGAAATTCAATATTTACCAAAAACTTTTCTATTACATTAAAAATATTTTATATTTGCAAATTACAATGCATTCATTAAATTTAATTTAATTGTATTTTAATATTAACACTTTGCAATACTGCTAACTGATTATAACATGTTATTTGCTTATTAGGAAAGTGAATCCGGTTTATTTTTTTCCCACAAAACTAGTTAACAATATTGAAGCTATGAATTGGAAAAAAGATAAACCAAAATTTATTTATTCGAAATAAATTTTTAAAGTAAAAAGTTTTCAAATAATCACGAATTATAAATATTTGTTAATGTAAATTGCGTTGATTGAACAAAATTTGGTGCAAACACGCACACAGAATGAAATTCAATTACCAATTAGGGTGTAAACACTGCGGACATTAACGTTAGTATTCGCGTTTCGTAATGATCGATAAAAGTAAATGACGTATAACTTGTATGGTAGAAGAGTTGCTATTCTTGAATTGGTATTAAAAATTTACACAAATGTAGCACATCATCAACAATATAGTAATGTATTTTTAATGCCTTTTAGATAACACAATATTATTGCTATTTGCGGAACGAATCAAAGCCGCTGTGAAAATAATTTTAGCCGAAAGTAGTAGTTTACGATGTTTTATTGATTTTACTGACAACTTTAAAAATAGTTGATTTTCAGTCAATTCACATTTGGTAGTTTATGGTATTATTAACCCTTTCAATAATGATTTGATATAACTATAGTAAAATAATCTGTAATTTTTGGTCAATCGTTAATATAGATATAATGGTATAAAATTTTAAATTGCGTTAAATGTTTGCTACTTTTTTCTTAATAAAATTCTGTTTTTATTCTATAAAAATTTCTCAATTTAGTTAAGTGGTAAAAAAAACTTCCTGCCATAAAAACTATTTTAATATTCTTTTTAAAAACAACCACTTTCTCACCCACACGTTCATTGCTTAAGGCTTCAATATTGGCGTAAACAATTAAGAATAGATACTTAATTATAAAATTCACGCGTTAAAAACTACTCTTATTTTCATTTATCATAATTTATTACTAAATATACAGCAATTCCTAAATATATTTTTAAAAATATTTTTCATTCAATGAATCTACATTTACATAATGTGAAATTTTTTATATAGTGAAGTTTAAACTTAAATCTATGCTATAACTTTAAACAAATATTAAATTTATTGCATCTGCACAATATTTAAAACTCTTTTTATTTTAATCAAAAAAATTTTTATATAACTTTCATAAGTTAAATCATATTATTTTTAGAATTTTGGTCTTTATTTACAAGAATTTTAAGACTTATAACAAAAAGCTAAAATATTTAAAATTTTAATTTATAATCATAGTAACACAAGGGGGTGCTGGCCCAGGGTTGACCCACTCCTAGAAATCTCGAAAAGTTAACAACCATACAAAACTTGGAAAATTCCAGAACGCGAATAATTGAAAATTTTGAACAATCCTTAGTCAAATGTAAAAAATTGAGCATCAAAACCGATGAAATTTGAATACCCCTTTAAATTTAGTCCAAAATTTCAAAAAAAACTCGTTTAAATTCGTGGTTTAAGCTTTTGTCGACAAAAAATATGGAAAAAATTTGATACTAAGGCCAAAAAAATTTTCGTTCAAATCAGATGAGTTTTTGAACTAAAATCATTGAACCCCACATAAAAATTGAGATTTCCTGGATCTGACTCCCCTCTAAATCTTCTAACTTTGTGTAACTAAGTATATAATCGATAAAAAGATTTTAATGTTATTAAATTTTATAAAATATGCATTTATAAAATGATTCACTTGTTGCTTATGCCTCTGTTGCCATCTAATAGATTGTTATCAAAGTAGCTGAAAAAATCAATAATTGACGAGAAGTTAACATTTTATTTAAAAAATTGTTTGAATAAAATATTCATAGATTTGTTATAAAATAAAAGAATAAAATAATTTTAGCTTTAAGGCGAGAATATTACGTTAACCATTATTTTGTTCATTTTATAAGAAAGAATTTTTTAAATTAAAATTGTAATTTCGATTAAATACAACTTATAGGAAATACAATAAGTACTAATAAACGTTTACTCTTTCAACTTTTAAAATTAATTTAGATATAAGCCTATACTATCCTTTTCATTTCAATCAAAAACTGAGTAAGGATTTAAAATATTAGATTATTTAGTAAATGCTTATTAAAACAACTTAAATATTACACCATCCACTATAGGATTTATAACAATGCACTTGTTTTGAACGGAAAAAGCGAATTATTTGCTAATCATATCTTGATTTAAAAGCGATTACAAAAGAATTAAAACAAAGACGATGTAAAACAGTGCAAAGTAAATTTAGGCACTGATGTGCACAAACTATTTTAGTCATTAGTCAACAAAATCGGAAAATGATAAGCTTTCTAATACAAGAAATTTTCACTGAACTAAAAATAGAAATCAAACACATATTGCAGTTTCCCACAAAAAAATTGATAAACCAATATTAATTATATAGAATAGGAATATAGATAAAACAAGATCGCGTATCGCGTAATATTAGTGGTTATTTTAAAAATCCTCAAACTTAGGATTAATTGAGGATATTGTACCGATTGATTGCTGATATGTAACGATGTTTGATATTAGATAACTAAACTTTTTGGTATATAAAGACAACTTTGAATGAGGAAACGGCATCACTAAAACTTTTGTTTTCTAACAGTTTTCGAGTTCAAGTATTACGAACATAACGATTAAAATGAAATTCATTGTATTAATTGCTTTTGTGGCTTCAATTTGCTGTAAGTATTAATATCATTGTATTTAACTATAAGACTACTAATGTTTAATATGTAAATATCCAGACGTTCAGTCGGCATCTGTACACATAAGACAAGCGGAAGATCTTAAAACCAGATTATTGACTCGCGCTCAAGAATTACTGGACAGAGCCGCTACCGATATCGCAGCTGCCGGTACGGGACGGGCCCAACAAGTGGCCGCTGTTAACCGAGAAGTTGCACAAATTAGTGCTTTGGTGGCTAACTTGACAGCCGCTACAGAGGAACCACAGATTAGACAATTAGAACAGAGATTGGCTCAACTTGAGACACAATTGGCACAACAATTGACTCAATTAGAGAGAGCTTTGAATACGACAACTGGAGGCGTGGCTAAAAGACAAGCGGAAGATCTTAAAACCAGATTATTAACTCGTGCTCAAGAATTACTGGACAGAGCCGCTACTGATATCGCAGCTGCCGGTACGGGAAGGGCGACACAAGTGGCCGCTGTTAATAGAGAAGTAACACAAATTAATGCTTTGGTCGCTAACTTGACAGCCGCTACAGAGGAAGCACAGATTAGACAATTAGAGCAGAGATTGGCTCAACTTGAGACTCAATTGGCACAACAATTGACTCAATTAGAAAGAGCTTTGAACACCACAACCGGAGGCGTGGCTAAAAGACAAGCCGTGGACCTGAAAGCAAACCTAATATCGCGCGCACAACAATTGATAGACAGAGCCGCTACTGATGTCGCAGCTGCCGGTACGGGACGGGCGCAACAAGTGGCTGCTGTTAACCGTGAAGTCACTCAATTGCAAACATTAGTCACACAATTGACTGCCGCCACAACAGAAGCTCAAATTCGCGAACTCGAGGTACGATTGGTTGCACTCGAGGCTGCACTCACTTTGCAATTGAGACAACTAGAAGGCTCGGCAGTGTTGATTCCACCGCAATAAACACTTTTTAGCTCATTTTCAATATTATGTATTGATTTATTTAAACTCGATTTTAATTAGAAGTAATAAATAATTCAAAATTGTAAACAGTATTTATTCAAAATTAAATTTCTTTTATACTATTTGTTAAATTTATTTATTTGTTTTCTTTAAAAGCATAAATCGTCTTTAAAACAATTGATTAAATACATTTAGAAACAGCTATTGTTCCAAATCTACCACAAAACGACTTAAATAACTCATTTATTAAAACCGATTACTTGTATTCGCAAATATTATCTTTCGATACGTTAATGGAACAATTATGAAATAAAAATTATGAAAAATTATAGTATTAAACCTGTATTATAAATAAACACGTAATGATAATTTCTATATGATTCATATCCGGATTATTTTTATTTATAAAGAGGGAATTTTTTAACAGCCGACTTGCATCGTATAATAAACAAAAGCTTATATATTTAAAGTTGATTTGGGAAATTCTTTATAAATTATATTTAATCGATTTTCAATATTTAAACTGAAAGATTATTATTGGAAATAATGTTTCGAATTATTTTGATCAATATATTTATGTGGTAATAAATACTGAATACAAGTATATTTATCAGGGAAATTGTGTGACCCAAAAATATCATTAAATTAAAAAATGTGAAAACGTTTTCAAAACAAATCAATTAGAAACACATTTCTATTATAATTCTAGACAGTGCTAACATTCAAACAATAAAAAACAACAGATGTTTGATATTAGATGGACTAAATTTACCGGAATATAAAGGCCAGTTTGAATCAAAAAACAGCATCACTTAAACTTTTGTTTTAAATTAGTTTTCGAGTTCAAGCATTCAGAACTTAACGTTTAAAATGAAATTCATTATATTAATTGCTTTTGTGGCTTCAATTTGCTGTAAGTGTTATATTATTTTATTTAATAATAAGACAACTAACGTTTAATATGTTAATATCCAGACGTTCAGTCGGCATCAGTGCATAAAACACAAGACATAGATATGAAAACATTATGGACTCGCGCTCAAAAATTATTGAAGAGATACGATGATATTAGCACTTGTTCAACAAATGAAGCGAATAAACAAATTAAAACTGAAGTGAATAAATTACAAGATTTTATCACCGAATTGGTGTCCGCCAAAAATCAAGAACAATTAGTAGAGCTCGGGTCGAAATTATTGAAAATCGAGACTACATTGGATTCGGCTTTGAAAGTTATAGAAGCAAACTGTAAATAGTTTATGATTTGCTTCTCATTTTCAATACTCTTATTTGGTTTATTTATTGTCGATTAATTCCAAGTAATAAATAATTTAAAAATGTGAACAGAATTTATTCAAAATTAATTTTATTTTATATTATTTGCCGAAAATTATTCGTTTTGTTTAGTAAATCTTATTAAAACTTAACGTTAAAAGTTTTATTAGAAGTAATGATAAATGATAATAAACAATTAAATTTTACAATAAAAAATTATTAATTAAAATGAATATGATTTTAATATTTTTCATACATTAATTAATAAGAAATGCTTATAAAATTTCTAATTTTTTATGATGAACGCGATGATCGCGACACCAGTCAATGATATCTCCACGGTTTGCATAATCGTTAACAAACTTTTAAGGGTGTATTTCCAACTTTTTAATTTCTATTCTATTCCTATTCTTATAGATGTCCAAAAGTTAACCCGGGACTCGGACATGCGTATTTCTATTCTAAAACAATTCTTAAACGATTTTTGTTGTATAATCATATACATTATAACATTTTTCTGATTTAATCTATGTCTAAGAATGAATAAGATTTTATAAAGAAAAAATATCATTTTAATTCATACGATATTAATGAGACTTAAGGAATTTTGAGTTTAAAATTTGGCTCATTGTTCCATAAACTCCTTAAGGTTTTTTTCCAATCCATGTGTTTATTTGTCCGTAATCTTTTATAAACTTTTATATTTTGCGCTTCTGTTTGTCGATTTCTTTGTTTTATATATACAGTTATTTATATATTGGAAACAATTTTAGGCATTATTACTACTTCTCAAAAATGAGACAAAAACTACGTTTTGAAGAAAATTGAGACAAGTGGAGACAATGTCCAGACTCTAATCATAAGTTCACGTGAATTTGAAAAACAATAAAAAAATACTATATTTAAACATTTGCATATACTGTTTGTAAAGTGATTTATTAGAAAATTGCATTTAAATTAGCAAAATAGCGTTCAGTATTTAAGGTAAAAACCGAATTAATTCATAATGAATTTATTGTTAAGTTTAAGATTTTATGAATCATTCATTACATAATGAATTTATAGTAAGATTTAATATTTAATTAATCAGTCATTGCAAATAACGATGTTGACGGATTGAAGTTCTTTGACACGATCCGAACTGACATATCATATGCTTAAACCGAACCGAACCGAGAAATTTGATGAACTACGCGAACCAAAACGATAAGAAACCCCTAACCCGAAAACCTTACAATTGACATAAATTCGTAAAAAAGAGGTTTAATAATAGAAAAGCACAAAATTCCTATTAAAAATAATATCTCTGAGTTTAATATTCATTTTTAATACTTCTAATATATTAATAATTTAAATGTTGAATATATACTGTAAGATGCTTATAAGTATAGATGTCCAGGTCCGAGTCTTTCGGGTCTTTGCCAAAGACTCGGACTCTGACCTGGACTCCCAAGCTTGATTTAGGACTCGGACTTCTA
>JAQGAW010003470.1:0-12480 GCA_034698025.1 Phthiracarus crinitus | reverse complement strand
TATCAATTGTATATCGTATCATATTTTGCGTTAGTATTACTCGCAACAAAACCGAATTACGGAAAACTGTATGTGATCGCGTGGATAGCAATCGGGATAACAATACCGATAGTTTTAACATATTATTGGGATATTGCGCCTCCTCTTGCATTACTGGATTCAATGGCTGTGTGAGTCGATACTTACTTATCTTAAAAAGTTATTCTTTTTAAAAGAATAATTATAAATTAAACTATTTTTGTAATAAACTAGTGCACCCATTCGTATAATATTTTATTATTTATTCATTAACCCGTTATAACTAATCATAGCCCGTATTCATCTTTATAACCTTTAATATTATTACATTATTGCTTATCACTCGTGTTTCTTGCGCAACAATATTAATATGATAATCAATACATCAAGCGTGCATAATATATTGTTTGAACGACGCATTAATGATAGAATGACCGCAATTTCTATTGTTGCGGACAGAGAGAGATAGAGAGAAACGGAAAAGTATTTTATATTATATACTAGGGCACCCATTTGTATAATTTGTTTCATTTTTTCATTAGCTCGTAAAAATGTAATCATAGCCCGTATTCATCTTTATACCCGTTAATATTATTACATTATTGCATATCAATCGCTTGCGCAAAATAACATTAATAATATTTTAATCATGTGATCGTTTGATAGATCGCGTGCATAATATATTGTTTGAACGACGCATAAATCATAGAACGACCGCACTTTTTATTGTGGCGGACATACAGAGACAGAAACTAAAAAGAATTTTTTATATTATATCATTACATTTATTATACAGCGACGACGAACTAATATCAAATATAACGTATTACGGAACACATCAACACATTACAGCATTTTTTATGGGCATTGGTGTCGGATATATAATCGTCACTAACGACAAACTCAATATTAACGATGTATGCATTGTTTTTTATTTTACTTATTTATCTATAGATTTATAATCTTGAGTTTCCCGTTTAAACTGTACAATAGCTGACGCAAAATTTGATATCTATAATACTGACATCGGTAGTGGTTATGGCATTCCAATCTTCCTATTTGTTTAATGGCTTACAATTCGAGTTAACCAAACCAATCGCTATATTGTATTCGGCATTAATCCGATTCATTGTTTCGTTAAGCATCGGTTGGATAATTATTGTCACAGTTCGAGGAAATGGCGGTTAATATATTTTAAGAAAATTCAAACTAATTTTTTAAAATAATTTTTGTTCCGTTTAAGGTCCAAATAAAATGTTTCTAAAGTTTTCGAAATTGAATTCGAAGACATTGAGTAAACTATGTTTCGCGACAGCGATGACGCACTTGTATATCGTTAGGTTTACCATAATATACTCGAGACAACATACCAATCTTGGATCCATGTATTTCAATGTAATTGTATTAAACATGTTTGTTGCGATTTACGTATTAATATTGTGATTTTGTTTAGATGATTCGATTTATAAGCCATATTGTTATCTCATTTTTTGTTGGATTCTTGTTTCACATTACCGTTGAGATGCCGTTTAATATTCTGTTTACGCGTTTAATTAATTCATTCGCTGGTAGAAAACCGAAACTAACTCATAGTATCGATAATCAGAATATTAGCGATGATATTACTAAAAAAGTTAATTAATTCAAAAATTTAGCTTAATTTTTATTTTACAAATGTTCAAAAATTTTTTAATCAATACTTTAAAAAATTATCTTTCAAATTCAATAGGTTTATAGAAGTAGTGTTTTAAACTTCTAGAGGAAAACATTTTTAAACATTGTTTTTATTGTTTTACTAATGATAAAATGTATGAATAGTCCAGAATTAACAGCAAATATCTTTTTTTCACTCTCTAAGTCCACCTAATTTTTATTTTGCTTCGAATTAGTTCCAAATGATAAGAATGAATTTTAAAATGTATTTTATTTCTGTCCAGTAAGTGAATTAAATTTGTTGTTTGCAATTTTGTCAATAGTTTTGAAAGCACTTATCATATGTGGTTTTTACGTTTATTGCTCCACTGAACAGAATAATTGCAATCATTTTCGTAATTCTTTTTTATTTCTACTTTCCTTAAAATAGATTTTAATCATGTTTGCTTCTTTATATTTTTGTAAATGAAAGTAAAATAAATTTTGAAATAATTAAAAATAGATTTCGTTTGATTTAAAATTTTAACATCATTTAGTTTTACTAAACTCATTATTTTGTCAATTTTCATGATCTTATTGAACGCTTCATTTTTACAAAGAAAATTAAGCGTTATTCACAAATTATATTTAGATTATTTTTAAATAAAAAATTTATCTCATTTTTAAAATTTATTTCTAACAAAGTTTCCAATAATTGTTCAAAATGTAAAATCCACTGTTTCTTAATAAAATTTGATACCAAGTATTTAAAATGTAGT
Source organism: Phthiracarus crinitus (assembly GCA_034698025.1). Classification (NCBI taxonomy): domain Eukaryota; kingdom Metazoa; phylum Arthropoda; class Arachnida; order Sarcoptiformes; family Phthiracaridae; genus Phthiracarus; species Phthiracarus crinitus. The sequence goes on along the minus strand of JAQGAW010003470.1, from coordinate 10,051 downwards.
TGTAATTCATTTTATTTTTCCCTTTTACTTTATAATCATAACAATTGCAATAATCCTAATACAGTATTAACGAAAATCACACTAAAAAATTTAATTAATATTAAAAAATTTCATTTAATTTTAAACTTAATAACTTTTGGTTTTGTTTTTAAACTATTCTTTTTTATTTAATATTAAAATAATATATTCGTAATAATTATTGTTTACGAATTTTTAATGAATTGTTTATTTTTTGATTAATGTTTTAAACTTATTTTATGACATATACAATATTTAGTCATTCGCTGTCAATTCAAAACTTCGATTCACTTCAACAACATATAATATCTGATTCACTTAATCAGCATATAATACTGTTTATTACCGAAGTTCGGTAACTGAACTGAAATGCTATTTAAACAGCTATTAACGAGTCGACATCTGTCGCAATAAAAGTTTTATAAAATTAGTAAAGTTTATACGGTATTGAATTATATTCTTAATTGAGAATCTCTTTGTGACAATTTTAATAACTTCAAAGTTTCAGTTATTAATTATTTAAATAATTAATGACAAAATCAAAACATTTATAATAATGTCTGATAAAACTTTTTATACGGTATACTGAATTTTCTAAACATTTTTTTCCATATTAAATAGACGGCGATATTGAATAAACCATATGGGGTTTGCATAAAAACAGATATTCCAATATTGATATAATTAGTGTTATCCATAATATGCATCAATTAATAACAATTTCGATTTGCATTTCTTCAGTTTTAACGCATACACAGCAAACCACAACTAAAACTTCAAGTAATCAAATAAATATATTGAATCGCATTATAATCTATAAATTTAATTGATTTAAATAGAAATAGAGTTTCATTGTGGCGGTGATAACGAACACTATAGCGAGTGTGGCAGCGATTGCGAGCCAACGTGCGATAATTACCACAATCCGCCGGTTTGTGCTGAGCGTTGCATCGCAGGCTGTTTCTGCAAATACGGTTATGTTAGGAATAAAAATAATCGCTGCGTAACCCGACACGAGTGCCACTGTATGCTCATTTATTACTTATTATTTCTAAACCATTCTTAATGATTGTAATATTTTAGCGAAAAAGGAATCTTTGGCGGAAGCGTTGCCTCGCTGTCCACCAAATCAAAGATACTACACGTGCGAACAGTGCGCTGCAGCGTGTGATGATTACGAGTCGTTTCGCAAGCATCGAAAGGGTCGATGTGTTTACGCTTATCAGTGTAAACGTAAATCCAAAGTGTATACTCGCGGACGTTTACAATATGACGATTTTTTCGATTAGATTTAATCATTAAAATTCTGGTTATGTTTTTTAAGTTATGTTTTACTACAAACATTAACGAATTAAAATCGTTTTCATAAAATATGTTTGAATTGTACAGAAACCGGAATAACGCAACGTTTCCGATTGGGATATAGATTTTTATGAATAAAATTATTAAAAGTTAGTTTAGTAATAATTGGATTAATTTTTATTTGGTTAATTCTTTATAAAATTTAAAACACTGAAATAAGTAGTAATTAATTAAAAATAATACATTTTTTTTCGATTTACGTATCAGATAATACGGTACAATATTTCCGCTAAAATTATTAAAAACGAGTATTTATTAATTATAATTTGTGATTTCAATTAATTATTAGAGAATCAAAATAATAGCATATAATGGCATATAAAAATTGCGTTATAAATAGCAGTAATAAATGACCAAAATAGCATTTATAAATTTCAAAAATTACCTTAATTTCAATTTAAAATCGATTTCCCATTATTTTGACAGTTTTCTAACTTTGTCTTTTAGTTTTAAATTTGTTACTATTTGATAGTAATATAAAATTAAGGGAGGGGTAACAAAAACTCGTGAGATTTAATCGATAAATTTTCTGTTTTAGGATAAAATAGCATTTCTAGCATTTATCTTCAAAAATAGCAAAATATAGCATTTATAAATGGAGCTATAATGGCTCAATACTATGTGATTCGTGCATATATACATTTTTATGGTTCTAACATATGAAACAAAAAAGTAGCAAATGCTATAATTTTGATTCTCTATTTATAATTAATTGCAAGCATTTATTAAAAAAATCATTAATTTTTTTTATTATTATTATTTTTTTAATAATTTTAAGAAGATTTACCGTTGTTGTTAAATATCTAATATAATTGAATGGCGGTTTCGCGGTTTAACCTCGGGTTTTTTGAAAATATTTTCAAACACCAAAATAAAAAACATAAAATACGAATCGAAACCGCACCACCTATAAAAGCCGCGGTATAACCGCATCAATGGAAGCTTTACTTTGATCCTACATTGCGTTCTTTCTAACCTAAAATCATTTTATGCACTTTTAATAAAATTGCTAGTGCTATAAACATTGCGCACTGGTTTATTAGTTTAACACTTGTAATTTACTCAAACTCTAAAAATTTTAACCAATATTTCTAAAAATCGAGAAAACAAGAACCACGCGCTTTATTTGTGGCTTAAGCCAATTTAAGCCAACCAAAAGTAGCATCTTTATCCAATATTCTACACTATCTCAGTAAAAAAAACTTTATATTTGATATTTTTTATATTATTCTGCAAAATTATTATTTTAATTTAAAGTAGAATGCGAACAATAAATATAAAAACGTGAGTTAAAAAACATTATGTAAACCCTCCGACTTGTTTGTCCGTGGCTTACAGCAAAAATATAGGATTTCTATTTTCCCCAATAATCGTGTCGGAGTGGTTTTTAACGTTTCTGACCGAAATATTAGTATCATTACTAGGGCTTCAATTTTTCGGGACTTAAAGCTATCAAAATCGGGCGGGATTCGGGATCTAAATAACTATTAAATTCTGGAAAAAAATTGAACATTCGGGAATTATTTTTATTATAAAGTTTTAAAATAAATTTTAAATTTAGTATTGTTGATCCTATATAACTTTTGACATTTTATTAGTTGAAAATATTTCTAAATTTTTTAGTTTTAGACTATTTTGTAGAAATATAATTTTTATAAAATTTTTTAAATTTTTTTTTTTGAAATTTTTACTTTATCATTTAAGAAAAGTTGGAAAAACATCCAAAATCGGGAAAATTTTCAATTATTCAGTAAATTTCGGGTAAAAATCGGGAATATTAAATTTATAATAAAATTCGGGAAAATCGGGACAATAAAAACTATATAAAAATGATCTTTTTTATTGTTTTTATCATATAACATTAATTTCCCGAAGATTACATTAATATTTGGTTTCGGGATTTTCCCGAAAAATTGAAGCCCTAATCATTACTAAAGCTCGGATTTTTATTCTTGAAAATTTTCAAAATATGCGAATATTTATTCTCAAAAAATGTTATCAAAAAAATCTCAAATTTTCGAAAAATAATCTCTAAAATTTCTCGAATATATTAAAAAAATTCTCAAATTTTTAAAAATATTCTCAAAAATACCAAAAATATTCAAAAATTACCTATAATCGAATGTTGATCCAATTTTTTATATACATTAAATTTTTTTTTGAAAAAAAACAACTAAATATGTATTATAATTTCATCTAAAATTAAATATGCAAAAGAATATTCGCATATTCTTTAACGTTAAAAGACTTTAGTTATGCTTTTAATTCTTTTATATTCTTTTATGTCAAAATCCTAACTTTAATCATTACACTCTATTACGTACATCGTCTAGTTTTTGAAATTAAAATGTTTAGTATATTAAAAATTATTTAATATAAAATTTAGAATTTCATTTTCTGTTTCATATTCTGATTTTTGATCATAAATATTATAAATGATATCAATTGTTAACTTTGGGTTACAATCGATAGGAAAAGCTTTTGACATCACGTATGTACGTCTTAAGTTTCATTCTCCGCGTCCGGAAAGCTTTGCAATATATAAACGAACCTCAGAAGATGGTCCGTGGATTCCTTTTCAATACTATAGTGCAACTTGTCTTAGTAAATATAATGTAACTGAAAGTGTTTATGCTAGTCGTGAAGATGAAACCAAAGCATTGTGTACCAAAGAGTTCAGTGATATATCACCGCTGACGGGAGGAAATGTTATTTTCACAACTTTGGAAGGACGACCGAGTGCTCTGAATTTCGAAAATAGCTCTCTTCTTCAGGTACGATATACTGTACTGAACGACATTCATTTATAAAATGTAATAAATATAAAAATAGGAATTTGTAACGGCAACCGATATCCAGATTACTCTCGACAGAATGAACACGTTTGGTGACGAAATATTCGGTGATCCACAAGTATTAAAATCATATTATTACGCTATTTCTGATTTTTCAGTGGGAGGAATGTAAGCATCAAAATACGTTTATAGCTAATACTGTACTGCAGGGTTTCCCAAGGTCTGATGGTCTAGGGGGGGTGTCCTTTCAACTTTTATCAAAATTCAAGGGGGGGTCAAACTCACCGGATTTAGCGGACAATATGTTTTTCCTTCGGCCCAAAAATTTTTTACAATTTTTCCGACGAAAGCCTAAACCAAGCCCCACGAAAACACAACAAATTTAAACGATAATTTTATGAAAATTTGACAAAAATTTAAGGGGGTCTCAAAAACTCATCGGATTTGATGGACAATTTCGTCCATGAAAATCTCAAAATTTTGGGTATGGGGGATCCAATTTTTCAATTTTAGGGGCGGGGTATACGGGGACAGACCCCTCCTTGGAAAACCCTGCTGTACTGTAACTGATATTTAATATAACTTTAAACTTACAATATAGATGTAAATGTAACGGTCACGCGAGTGAATGCTTTGAACCGTTGGGAAGACGTGATTCATCGCATCGATTAATATGTAGATGCGAACACAACACGACAGGTCCAGATTGCAATCAATGTCTTCCATTTTTCAATGATCAGCCCTGGAGAAGAGCAACTGCTAAAAATGCTTATGAGTGTAAACGTAAGTCATTTTTAACAGTATTTTGAAAGCTTCACAAAATGCACAGGTTTTATAAACTTTGTTATAATCCAAAATTTTTGAACATGAGATTTCTAAAACTTGCGGTAGTTTTGAAACCACTGAACTAACGCACTCGTTATTTGGTTTTGCGCACTTCTCAGTTAATTCATATTTTATTAAAGAGATTCCGATAATAAGCTAAGAGATTTGACAGTAAAAATTTTCGAACTTAATTTTTTGATGGACGTTTTTTGATCATAAATAATTTTTCAAAAATTCAAAAAGTCTTATAGGAAGTTCTAGTTCTAGATAGATATATATGTTTTAGACAAAACATTTTTTAGCAGACTTTCTTGTAGAGAAATCCATCTTAGAATTTGAGTATATATGTCTGTCTGTCTGTTTTATTAAAATTTTTTGTTAGAAAATTTTTGTTGGAATATTTTTATTACCGGTACTTAAAAGTTTTCAAAAATTATTTTGAGCACTTTGCTTAAGTTTCGCATAACATTAGAATGTGTTAGTGTTGTAGATAATTTAATGTAAATATTTATCAATAAAAATTGATTCAAAAAAGTTAAGGGAAAGTAGTCAAAAAATTATATCACTTATACGTCTTAACCCTTATATTCAAAAAATGTTTAAAATGCTAAATAATTGGTTTAACACAATCAAAAAATTTCTAAAGAACACTAAAAATTCACAATTAAAAAGATTTTGAGAGTATAATCGCTGCATCTTTCGACAATTTTCAAAATCGTAGAGTATTTTTGAACGAATGGCTTTGGTTCCAGCTAGTGATTGAAAATATTCATATTTTAATTACCGTTACCGAACCCTAAATTATCGTTACCGTTTCATTACCGGTAAAAATCATAAATTAAACTTCATTACCGTACCGCTAATTCAACACTAATTTAATTTTTTATTAGGCATCAAATTTCAAATTATTTATATTAATATATAGTTTTATTTTAACTATTGCATATAAAATGTGAAAATGAATGCTTAATTGTTCGACGCATATATAATTATCTAAACTTTAATGGTAAACATAGTGAAACTAAAATTTAGTCAATTACCGTTACCGAACCCAAAATTATCGTTACCGTTTCATTACCGCAAAAATTAAATTTTTTCAATTCATTACCGGAGCTATTATTCAAATTCACTGTCGTACCAAAGGTAATGAAAAAATATTTTCAATCACTAGTTCCAGCATTGGTTGTAAATAAACAAACTCTTAACTTTAACGCTAAATACTTGTGTAACAAAATTACAGTTAAAATGCATGTAACTTTACTTATGAACTGTAACCGTTATTCAAACCCATAAACCAAACCACTCCTAATTTTAAAAAATTTTGGAATAGTTTTCCTGAGTCCCACTCCTAATATTTTATTCAAATGGCTATTTAAATTTTTCTTTGAAATAAAAGAAAAAGTAAAAAAATTAATAACTTTTACTATTACTTTCTAAAGTAAATACAACATTACTTAAAACACATATTGAATCGAATTATAAACGTATTTTCTAGTTTTTATTTGATTCTTTTGTATTCCTTAGTTGTTAATTTCACAAGTATTAATTCTTGCGGATATTCTGGCCAAACAGTTATAGAACAGTTTTAGTCTGAAAAGAAAATTTCAGTGTTTTTAAGCGCACTGCACATACCAAATGGGAAATACAAACAATTACAGTACTAAGGAATATAGCAATTTCAAAAGATTGTTTAAATATAAAATATGGATACTTTTAATATTGTGAAAATCCGTTTAATCTTTTAGAGTTTAATTTTCTAAAAATTATTCTCATTATTGACATTATGTTATAAAATGATTAATATGTTCATATAGCATGCAATTGTAATGGAAGATCGAATAGATGTTATTTTGATAACGATTTGTGGAGAACAACGGGACGCGGAGGTCATTGTATCGATTGTATTGATAATACTTCAGGTCCTAATTGTGAAAGATGTCGCGACAATTACTACACATCTCAGGATAATCGCTGTCTTCCATGTAATTGCGATCCAATTGGTATATTTTACAATTGTGAATATAAATAATGAATCGCAAATTGAATAACTTGTAACATTGATAGGATCCGTTAGTCTTCAATGCATAGGTGAAGGACAATGTATTTGTAAACCTGGAGTGGAAGGACAAAGATGTGATCGCTGTTCGGCTAACTTTTACGAATTTTCTCTGTCTGGTTGCAGGTAATTGGAAATCATTTTTAATGCCTCTATTAAAGCATGATTCATGTGTAAACTTAATTTTAAGGTCATGTGGATGTAATGTAGACGGAAGTTGGAACAACACTGCTGCTTGTGATCAGTCAACGGGCATCTGTCGCTGTAAACCCAATGTTGAGGGACAACATTGCGACAAATGCAGACCTGGATATTTTGATATGCAGTTGAATAATGAATTTGGATGTATTCCATGCTTTTGTTATGGTCACTCATCCGTGTGCACCAGTGCTCCAGGATTTTCTAAGTATACTATAGAGAGCAGCTTTAATAGAGATACAGAAAAATGGTCGGCAAAAGACCGCAATGGAAGGGAAATTCCTTATCAATATAATGCTATTGGAAAATATATTGCAGTTAATTCTATTACAAGAGAACCTGTTTATTTTATTGTACCAGACAAATATTTAAGAGATCAAAGAGGTTCTTACAACCAATTTTTAAGTTTTTCATTAAGAATTGGCGACGAAGGCCCGCGCGCTACTGTCGAAGATATAGTAATAGAAGGTTCGGGTCTTGTGATATCGCAGCCAATATTCGGTCAGGGAAACCCTTTACCATCCACTCGATCACAAGAGTACAAGTTTCGTCTTCACGAAGACGCTCGATATGGATGGGCTCCACGATTGAGTGCTAAAGATTTTATTAGTGTACTTTCGAATATAACTACAATAAAAATTAGAGCCACATATACACCATCTGGTTCTGGATTTATTGATGACATTAGATTAGAATCAGCACAACAACTACCATATAATGAAAGAGCGACTTGGATTGAGATGTGTACGTGTCCTACTGGTTATGTCGGACAGTTTTGCGAGTCTTGTGCGCCGGGATTCAGACACGATCCACCAGGAGGTGGAAGCTATAGTCAGTGCATTGCGTGCAACTGTAATGGTCACGCAGAATATTGTGATCCTGACACTGGTATGTAAATAATGTGAATCAACTAAATTATTATTAATTATTGATATAAAATTTTCAGGACGATGTATATGTAAAGATAACACGGCTGGAGATAATTGTGAAATTTGTGCGTCTGGTTATTATGGCAATGCATTAACAGGGAGTGAACACGATTGCAAGTCATGTCCATGTCCTGAAAAGGGTGCATGTGTTATATTACCCGATGAATCAATTGCTTGTCTTCATTGTCCAGAAGGTTATGCAGGTATGAATTATATGATTATAGTTAAATTATGATTAAGTCGAAGCATCTTAATGTGTGAGAATATATGGCACGAATTTTTTATTAAGGATATCTGTGCGACGTATGTGTTGATGGATATTCAGGCGATCCAAATGGTATCTATGGTCAAACCACTAGTTGCAGCAAATGTGGCTGCAATGGTAATATTGATGATAATGCTGTGGGAAATTGTAATACAACTACTGGTGAATGCCTTAAATGCATATACAATACTCATGGACCGCAATGTGAAAATTGTTTGCCGGGATATTATGGCGACGCTTTGGCTCATCCAAAAGGTAACTGTAAAGCATGTAATTGTAATCCGTTTGGAACATATCAAGATTCATTGGAACCTTTACCGGTTGCGTCAATCACTTATCAAAGTAATGGGGAGAACGAACCTCTTTTATGCAATCAAATCAATGGACAATGCGAATGTAAACCTAATGTTATGGGAAGGCAATGTAATACTTGTGTGGATGGATATTGGGATTTGACATCAAATGAAGGCTGCAAAGCGTGTGCTTGTGATCCTATTGGTTCATATAATCGCACGTGCGATGACAGTACTGGTCAATGTTACTGTAAACCAGGAATTACAGGAAAACAATGCAATGAATGCGTTCCTTTGCATTATGGATATTCTCCAAAAGGATGTATTAAATGCGATTGCGATCCAATTGGTTCGACTTCACCGAAATGCGATGAAAGAGGACAATGTCCGTGCAGACCAAATGTAGAAGGAAGACGATGTGAGCGTTGCAGAGAAAATAAATTCAATAAACAAGCGGGTTGTGTGGACTGTCCTGAATGTTATGGTCTGGTTCAGGACGCTGTCATCGACCACAGAGCAAAACTAAGTGATTTGACTGATTTAATTGAAGAAATTGAAGTTAATCCTCAAGTTATCGAAGATCTCAATTTTGAGAGACAATTACAGGAAGTAATGTCAAAAACTAATCGTTTGTTAGCCGACGCTAAGAGAGCGCAAGGATCAGAAACATCACTCATTTCCCAATTGGAATCTTTAAGAGAAAGAATCTTAAAAGTTCAACAAAATGCAGCAAAAATTGCGGAAGAGTCGGAAATAATAGGAAACTCAGCAGAACATGGCGAACAAAACATAACACTTGCTGAGCAAACAGTAGAAAGAGCTCAGGAAACACTGAATCAGGCGCGAAGATTTTTAGATACCGAAGGAAGGAATGCACTCGAAAAGGTTCAACAAAAGTCTAATAAATTTGGTCAACAATCGAAACGAATGTCAGAAATAGCTCGTTCAGCACGAACTTTAGCAGATAAGCACGAAAACGAGGCAAAAGCTATCGAAGACTTATCAAAAGAAGCATCAAATATATCAGATACTGCTTATAAAATAGCAAAAGAAGCGATCGATACGCAAGAATTAAATACAAAAGATATAAACAAATTGCGAAATCAAATCGATGACACAAATGATTTATTATTGAGAACAGAGAAAATGGCAGAAGAAGCTAATAAAGAAGCGGACAAAACACATAGCGATGCACTTTCGTTATATACGGAAATTAATGTTATAATTGTTCCAAAATTAGAATCCGATAAATACATGCACGAAGCTATCGATATCATAGAACAAGCAAAACGTATATTAAGTGAAGCTAA
>JAQGAW010003469.1:0-12483 GCA_034698025.1 Phthiracarus crinitus | reverse complement strand
AGAGAGAGAGAGAGAGAGAGAGAGAGAGAAATGAAAGTGAGGGTCACTTATGCCAAGGATAAGAGAATAAACTTAATTCATTCTTCTAAGGGTTACTCTTTGTTAACTTGTTTTTTCAAATCACTTTTGCAATTAAAGTTCAATAATGAATATTCAATAATTTATTAATTACTGTGATTTTTAAAATGTTTTTAATCTCACGTTGAAACTGTTGCTGTAAATCAGTATGTTTGCTCTTAAGAATGAAAACTTGACATAAGAAAGTGATCTCATCAAAACTTTTGTGTTTAATTTAAAATAAATATGGCTAAACCTTGTTATAATTGAATTAAAAATTTTTAAATAGAATTCTTATTTTAAAATTTTTATATAACTGATTGAAAATAATCAAGAAGTATTTATACACAAATTAATTGTAATGGCATTATTACTATTCTATACTTATTTTTTTCCATAAAACATAATTTAATCTCCAATTCTGAAAAGTTATGTGCAGGGTTTCATTGAAAATAAATCTTCGTTAAAGTAAATAAATTTTCGGATACGAACCTCCCATTGTTATTTTAAATTGATTTTCTTATGAGTTACAAATAATTTAAGGAATATTAGTATATCATATGCTTCGGCTAAAGTTACAGTATTGCTATTGCCAGGTAAAGAACCTAACCTTGAATGAAACGCATGGATCTTCATTATTCAATAGATTTTATCAAAAGAAATTCATAAAATACTAAAAATAATTTTAAAAATTTATTTCCTTTTTTATTGCACAACAAATTTTTACCGTTAAATATTGTACAAAAGTTTTATTACAAATTAAATTACATTATAATAAAAATTTAATTATTTCAATATTCAATTATATATAAGCGATAAGCGCTGGCCATTAAAATTTTCTTCAAACATGAGTAGTGCACGAACATCACTGATGTTACATCAGTTAACATAATTATTTATACAACAATGACCATTTATGAGCATATCATTATCGTTAAAAGGAAATAAAATAAAATAAAATAACTATGAACACTAATAAGACAATCATATAAATAAAAGGAAAAATGAAAACTGCTTTGTCCTTAAAAGAAATAATCGACTTTAGTTTAGTAGTAGTTTATCGGCAATATATGCTATTTTTTTGGATAAGTTTATACATGAATGATACAAAACTTAATTACTAATATATGATTTATTGCTTACGATTATTACTCGTTACATAAATATTTCGATTTCTGCTGAAATGAAGTGAAGTAAGTTTTCGAGAGAAAAAATTTCCCCAACACTTAAGCTATCATCATATTTTATCGCAAAATAAATTATAAATAAAATTACTTAATTAAACTGCTCATCATTTTTATGTATTTCTTTATATATATATATTTATATATGAATGTGTTATTCAAGTTTGTTTGGTAGCCTTGAATGTGAGCCATAATTTTTTCCGGAAAAAAACGTTTTTATGTGATGTAAAAATCTAGAGATAATAAAATTACAATTTTTAAATCTAATACATATTTTCTTTATTCGTTTTGATTTGCGAGAACTATGAAAGCAGTTTATTGTCTACGAGTCAAAGTCATTATCTGTAATGTCGTAATTCGTTTTAGTCTCATTGTAATACATTTTTAAGGTTAAGGATTTTCCATTTGTTAAAATTGTATACGACTTAAAAATTGATTCAATAAAAATGTATAATAGACTAATCAGACCTCAACAAAAGACGATATACAAGAATATTAAAGGCATAAATATACAATATTACAAATTGAATATTAAAATTATTTAATACTTTTCTAAAAATTATTTAGTCGATTCGATTGGGGCTTTAAAATAAGTTGATCTTACCTTAAATATTGCATAAGAGCTGAATATCACTACTAACTGAATAATTCATTTACTGTAAACTTAGTGCCCTTTCATATTCTATATTATAAATGCGTTTCTTATATTTATGTGTAGAAAAGAAATTCGAAACAAATTAAAAATTAGAAGGATTTGATATTTTACTGAAGTTTGGTTATTTAAGGCCTAATCTTTGCATTGGAGTGGCTGTTGTAGTTGTTTCCAGTAAAAAAGTTAGCAGTAAAGAGACAATTAATTTCATAAACTTAACTTATAAATTCGTTTTTTTTGCCGATTGAAACCTTCTATTATTTACTTCACACAAATCACATTATCAGCATATCAAACACAAATTACACTTGAAATTCCTCATTACCATCATTAAGATTACATTAATAATTGAAAATTAATGTTAAATAAACTGTGATAAGCAAAGGAATATTTGCTTATTACCGAAACGGTTGAAATATTTATCAAAATTTAGCTTTACGTTCATTCGAAAAAGAATTCTAAAAACGTTATTAAATTAATGTGTTTTTTAGCCTTTTATATTCCGTATGTACTCTTTTGATTATAAAGCAAATATGTTTTTTCGTAAATGATAAAGAAATATGATGATTAAGTCCGTGACCCATTTCATCACATTAATAATAATTTTATATTTAATAATTTTGTTGTAGTAAAGTGTCTATTATGTTATTAAACACTGTACGTATCACATGAATCTAATTATCGCAAAATAATAATATAAACGAGAAATCATATCTATTGATTGATTGCGTATAGGTTTTTGTTTAACAGTGATTACGTACTGGTTATGATCTAATAAAAGATTTAACAAATATGAATTTTAGCTAACTTTTTAAATAAGAATATAAAGTTATCATATGGCTTTTTATGGTCGTCTAATGGTTTCTGATTATTGTATGCTTTATTCATCTTTAGCTTTAATTTTACGACAAGGTTTCTTGCATTGTTGCACTTTTTAAATGCTCGCGTATCAGTAAATACAAAATAGTTTAAAAAGATAGAAAAAAGTAAATTAAAAAATGTAAAATACTGTACAGTAATAAACTTCTTCTAAAATTAATACAAACTGTTAGCATTTAAATAATTAAATATGTTTCCTTTGAATTCAATTGGTTTTCTTATTCCCTTTTTAATTAATAAAAATTCAATAATGATTTTTTGACATTTTTTATTATATAATTTCTTTCAAATTCTAATTAAACTAAATAATTATAATTTCCCATTGATTACTTTAAATGAATGGATTCCTATTTTTCTAGCTATTAAATGTAGTTTTATTATTTTTTAAATGTTGTGAAATATAATTACAGTTAAGTCACAGATCGCTATGATTTAATTGAAAATATTCAACTTTTAAAAATTAATTTGGGTTCAGCCAAAACACTAATTAATTTCTTAAAAATAATATCAAATCATAGATTAGTGATTATTTGCTTGTTTAATTGTCATATGACCAAAAATAAATATCGTTTAAATCTGATGAGTCTACAGCCCTTTTAAAAATTGAGATTTTCTGGGTCTGAAGCGAGGTTCCGACATTCAGTAACTATTATCTTGAATGCATGTTCACTAAATAAAGGTTCACTATAAAGAAGTTTTACTGTATAATAAATTAAAATGTTTAAAACTAATAAATGAGATGTCATCACTGTATGTAACAGTTATGTATAGTTTAATACACATGTTATTGTTTTATACTCAGTATACATGTGTTTTTAATAGTGTTTTAAATAAAATATTATCATTTTAAAACTACAAGAGAAACCCGCGTTAAATAGTAATTGCAGCCCACATCTAATAAATATACAGTATCATTGCGCTCATTGAGATGAAAAAAATAATTTACCATTTTTACGATAGATAGCGCGCGTGTATACTATTTTATACGTAAACAAACATCACAGACAGAATTTAGTAAGATTTATATATTTATGGGCAAAACTGTTAAATTATGAACACAAATGTAATTACAATTAATTTATAACAACAAATAACATTACATTAAACACAATCATAATGAGAATATTAACAAATATTGTCGCAATAAATACTTATATTTAAAATGTTTGTTAACATTTAATGTATTCACCAAATTTGAAACATACTGTTGTAATGTTTTTCATTTATTTTATAAACATAAACATACTATTAATTTCAATGGAAAATATAAAACAATTAAGTGGTAATTATGAGTATATTAGAGAGAAATCTTATCAGTTCTGAGAGACAAATCAGAATTAATCGAAACAAAGCTCGAAACGCGGAGTATCAGCGAAAATATAGAGCGAAAATCAAACTTAATCAACAAACTAATAATGGGATGACTTTAACGAATTACAATGCTCGTAATGCAGAGATTCAGCGAATACGTAGACAAAGAATCAAACAAAGTGATAATGGAATCACTTTAACGCAATACAGAGTTCGTAACGCAGAGACACAGCGACGCTGGAGAGAGAAAAACAAACTTAAACAACGAACTATTAATGAAATCAGCGGAACTGAGAATGAGTTTATTTACAAGTGTTTTTGGCCGATATGTGAATTAACGTTCAATTCTAACTCTAGTTTACTGTGTCATCTAAGCTCTAATCATAATAAACAGAGCGAATGTGTCGATAATATGAATGACAATGATTTGAATGATAATAATATTAAACAAATACAAACGAAAGAATCTGAGTTTACGAACGATTTAACTAACGATACGATTGCGAAACAATGTGACGAACAAATATATCAATGCTATAATTGTGGCCAAAAGTTTAAAACGCTTCGACAAACGTATGATCACATGGTTATACACATCGATAAACCATTTAAATGTGATTTTTGTGATAATCGATACGACAGTATAAATGAATTACTGGATCACAGAGATGTCACACATTTTATTCAAGTATTATTTGAATGCAACGAATGTAGTTATAAAACAAATAACAAGACTAATCTACATCTTCATCAAAGACGTGTTCATAAGAAAGAAAAAAATTTTATTTGTGAAGAATCGGAATGCAATGGAAAAGCGTTTTTCACGAATACTCAACTGAAATCACATGAAATACGCTTTCATAGCAATATAAGAGTCCATTGCATTTGGCCTGAATGTGGACGTAGTTTTCTGAGTGAAGACTATTTGAAAAAGCACTTGAAATGGCATTCTGGTGATAGTAATCTTCGGTGTGATTATGCCGAATGTAATGGGAAAGTATTTGCGTCAAAATTCGCGCTTCGAAATCACAGACTAACCGTTCATAGCGACGAGAAACCGATTGCTTGTCATTGGCCTGAATGTAGTGCTAGATTTAAGGTTCAAAGCCATTTGACTATTCATATGAATAGTGTTCACAATAAATCGAATGAACGAAACTTTAAGTGTGGTAAATGTGAATACAGATCTTTTACTAAGTATGGATTATATACGCATAATAGACGTGTACATCAGAAACTGAAAAAATTTATTTGCGATGTTTTGGAATGCAATGGAAAACGTTTTTACACAAATCAAGAGTTAGATTTCCATAAAAGTTCAATTCATAGCGATAAACGTCCATTTGTTTGTGATTGGCCTCAATGTAATTCCGCTTTTAAATTAAAGAATAATTTATATATTCATATTAAAAAAGTTCACACAAGAATTTAACAAAATTTCATTGTATTCTCGATAGTCTTACAACAACTGTATAATATGAAAATTTTAACGCAATCAATAATAAGAAGCATTTTGCTATAAAACGCTATAAAATCTGAAAAAAACGTCGTACCGGTAAATCTGGTTTCTAGTATATAATGTACAATGAAATACTTTATTCTTTAAACTCCCATTTAGAGAATTAATACAAGTTTAAAATATAATGATTATTGTATATTATATTCGAATCTTTATTTGTATTTTTTAAAATTTTAGAATAATTGTTTTCTAATCTAATAATAAATTAATATTATAAATAATCACATAAAATGAAAAGCGCATTGAATTGATAAGTATTACGTAATGATACTTATACTGTATATGATAGTACGCATCGTAAACGTAATACACGTATAATAAAGTGGTTCTACGCTAACGTTAACACATGTGCGCGCATTTATGCAATACATTGCCATTTGTTTATCTCTTAGATTAACCAATCATTTATTAAAAGCGACGTAAAACGAGTTTTTATACACATCATATTTATAAGCTTAAATAAATCATTGATTTAACCATATGTTTAGTTTCGGGTTTAAATATTATCGACTAATGATAACACAGTATGAGTTTATCTGTTTTACACGCTTTTACATACTATTAAAACTCATTTAATTCCGCTATTTTTCTCATATCTTTTCGTTAAATAATGTGATTTTAACTTTTATTTTCAATTTCAAGACAGTTTTATGAGTTTTATATACCAGTATTTTTATATCAAATAAATTAACATAAAAGTTTCAATTGACAAAAATGGCTTCAAAATCATTAAAACTATGGATGTTAGCATTTTTATCACTGATTACATTACTGATAGCTTATTGGTATGAATGGCTAATCGAAGATAAACTCAATTCTAGAGTAGAGCTAACTTTAGAAAGTCTGCTACGAATCGAGCAAAAAGTTTCGGTTAACCCGAAAACTAAAATAGCGCTCGGATTTGGTTCTTGTATTGACATCGTTGCTGCCAGTCGTGACGTGATTATCGATGAATTGAGCTCGAATTTAGTGCCAAAACATTTTGATATAATAACAACTAAAGACGAATTGCTTCAATCATTCGCATACTTCTTTCAATTTGGTGCCGCAGCTGAGTATGTATTATATTCTTTACTACACTATTCAAAGCTTTTCTCAATTAAATTTGGTTTAAAATGGTTTTTATCGGCAAAAAAACTATCATATGTGCGCTTTGTTTTTTAAACGTTACTTACAAGATAAATACATTTGAATATTTAATTACTGTTTTAAATGTTGCTTCCGTAACATTTTATTTACTTTAAAGTATTGACAAATCTTTATTATATTAATAATTAGTAGTGTTGTAATAAATTGATTAACTGTTTAGACAGTGTTAATAATGATTAGAAATAAAGTTTCAATGTTAGAGTCACTATTATTTTTTAATCAACTTGTATTGAGTTGTAAAACCGCTTTGGTTTTTGAACTTAAAACAACCAAATTATTTTTAAAGTTAATAATAACGAGATAAATCTTAACAATTCTTATATAACTATGACAATAAGTAAAAATTAAGTTAACGAATAACAGAATTAATCCTTACGTGTTCTAATTTTAACTCAACTATAAATATTTAAAACCTGCTGTTTTTAAACATGAATTGAACTCTTATCTGAAAATTAAAATTTTGAAAGAAACATTGAAAAAAATTAAATTATTTTTATAATGATTCCTCAATTTAAACCATTTTTTTGAATGATTAACACCAATAAAAAAATAAGTTTATTACTGTAGCATTTTTGTTTGATCATAGTTTTAAAGATCAGAAGATATACTAAAGATGATTATTTAAATAATTAATTGGATTCGAGAAATACCTTAAGACTTAAAAGAACATTTATGACCCATTAAAATATAATTTAAATTTTGCTTTTTACCGCAATTATATTTATTAATAATTTAGATGCTATATAGAAAAACTTAATACTAACGACTAAAGTAAAATATTACTAATGTAACCGAGTTTTTATTTGCTTAATTTAAAACATTTGTATGTTATCTTAAAAACTTTTAACCACAGCATAAAAGAAACATTGTATTTTCGAGTGGAATATTCACAATATGTAGTAAATTATCGCAAACCCTAGTTTTTATCTTTATTTCGAAATCAATGATAATAAATAATTCTCGTAGAAAATAAAATTTTCTTACATATAATTTCTATTCCAAAACACACTCTAATTTAATTTTTTGCACTTTATGAATAAATTAAATTTTGAATCGATCAAAAAAATTTATAATAATTATTTTTTGCATGATTAATAAGGTTTATATTTTTAGTTTTCATTTTTTATATATTTATAATAAATTCTGTTTGAAATTTAACAAAAGTAGTATGTTTTAAATTATGAAGAATCACGATATATTTTATTATTATTAATCGAAAATTAAGTATTAATATTAAACTTTAATATTTTACGTGTTAAATAAAACATTTTATTATGTTTTTTATTATTTCCTTATTCTTTACAAACGAAGGTTCATTTCCTTGACATTAAAATTCGCATATATTTTGTTTGTTTATCAGTAATACTCAGACATGTCTGAATTACCGTCATTTAAACTCGTTAATCCAGAATATCCTAAAAACTAAAAGTTAGTGTGAGTGATGCGATGTTACGAAATTTTTTAGCTTGAAATGTGTCTCGAACTTATCGAATAAATTCAGACATACTAATTTTGTATAACTTATAAGTTACAAAAACAATGTTTAATATCATCATATAACTATTTAATAATGAAATCCCCATTTCTTCTAGAAAATTATTTTTATCGTCATAAAATTATCATAAATTTAAAGATAATGTTTTTGTAATGTTTGGAAGCAGACAGAGAGTACATCCGTTAAATTATACAGACTGTATATCCGGAAAAATGAGAACTCGGATTTAGGATATGATTTCTTTTATTTCCTGTGTATTTAAAGATAAAAACTTTGTGGGCTAAAATCATATTAAAATAAAATTTCTGCCCGAAAAGATAAATTCATTAAAGATAAAGTGCAGATAAGCTTACCTATAATTTTTCTTAGAATTTTCATAAACTGACGAATGATCTATAATTTTCTTTTATATCGGCATAGTTTGTTGAAATATTATTGATTTTATATAATTTTTTAACTCATTATTTATTAATCAAACTAATTCATTGGCAGGCGATATATCAATAATGCTTCTCTATTTGAAGGATTGGTTTATTTAGCACATAAAGCCGAAGATTCTAAAGTAACTTTAGGTGGAAATGCGCCTGTAATGGCAACTAGATTTGTCAAAGAAGGTATCGGAGAAGTGTTGCTCGGATCGCAAATCTCAAACACATTGAAAAAATTATTGCCCGAAGACATCACCGTTACCGGACCTATGCGTAGCAATGATGACATACATTTATTACTAGAATACCCAACCGGCGAAACTTGGGGTAAATTTACGTCTCCGAGAGCTAATCGACTTATCGTCCATAATGATCAACAAAATCCACTCATATCATCATTGGAAACATTCCACGAAAAAGCTTTAACATTCAAACCTGACCTTTTGGTTATCGGCGGACTTCAAATGATGGACAACTTTCCATCGCCAATAGAAATACGTCGCGAACGACTAACAAATTTACGCGATTCTATGTTTAAGTTGAAATCTGCGAATAAGAACATGAAAATTCACTTTGAAATGGCGTCATTCACTGAAGAACAGTTGATGAATAGTATCATATCAGATATACTGCCATTCGCTGATTCAATTGGAATGAATGAACAGGAAGCGTCTAACTTATATAATTTGCTTGTTTACGGAAATATTTCTATCGTTTCGGACGCATATCCAAGAGTAGCACTTGTTTTGGACCAAATCCGACAATTGTATAATTTATTGTTTACACTAAATAATGACAAATTAAGTCGTATACACGTTCATACGTTAGCGTTTCAGGCGATATTAACGCGAAAAGATTCAAAATGGAAAAATTCGTTAGCATCTGCTGCTAAAGCTGCTCTCACTGCTCACAGGCATACTGTATGTCAAATATTGATCACATTTAACGAAATGATTAAAATTATTTTTATCATATAAAGTGTGGTTCTGACGTAATCGATACGAAAAAAGCGCGATTAATAATGGATGAGTCATTTTCGACGACTCACAGCCAAAACAAAAGAAGAAGAATTAATTTCAATACTGAAGAACCAGTGGTTTGTTGGGACGAGAAAGTATCGGTGAAGTCTTCGAGTCATCAGATTTCGATATGCGTCGCACCAGTGTTAGTGTGCACGCGAGTCATTCAAACCGGTGGCGGAGGAGACAACGTGTCTGCGGCTGGACTTGTGCTCCAAATTTAATATAAACCATAACACTAGTCCATTCAATAACGCAATAATTCTTCGTTTGCCATATTATGATAACAGACTCGGAGTTAATTATATTTTTATAAGTATTAAAAAATTATATCACACTCTAGTCTTTATTTTGGTTTAACTATTTTATTATATTTTTATCGTTATTTTGATTAAATTTATCATTAAAAACTTTATTTTCGATTTAAATAATTTTATAATATTTTGTGGTTTAATTTCACTTAATAGTCATTATTTCCGATATGAATATCGGTTTTTCTGTAAACATAATCGTGTTTTACTACTACACAGTAAGAAAACGAGTGTTTTATAAAGTGTATATTAAAGAGTTCAATTAACACAATAGTTCTTCGTTTGCCATATTATGATAACAGACTCGAGTTTATTATATTTTTATAAGTATTAAGAAATTATTTTTAGAGAGAGAGAGAGAGAGAGAGAGAGAGAGAGAGAGAGAGAGAGAGAGAGAGAGATAGATAGAGATTAAATAGCATTAAAGGTGAATGAACAGATAAAAAACCTGTATTGTGCTCGAGTTAAAAATAATTATTTTTGCATATCCGCACTAAAAGAGTAAAGAATAATATTAAGGTTTTTGGGTTAGTTTTACACTTTCAGTCTCAGGCATATGTAGACAATGTTGTCGAAGTCATAATAAGTACATTAGATTTCTAGTATTTAAATTTTAAATAGAAAATCTTAATTATTTTTATAAATTTATTATCTATTTTAGATTTTGCCAATTTTGTTATCATTTCTATTATAATTTTTTGTGAAAAAATTCTTTGTTTCCGTAATTTGTAATTTTTCACAGTTTTCAGAGTGACAACAGTTGATTAAATGTGGTGTAAATTTTAGTGAACTGAGAGAAATGGAAGAAAAACTGAATGACTCTAGTGTTGAATCGACAATGGATAATATTGCTGATGTGGATTGCAATGTGTGGATCGAACAAAGCGGAAATGTGGACACAATCAGTGTCGGAAATGCAACCTCTAAAGCATCGTCTAAAGCATCGTTCACTATATTAGGACACAATGCTTCACAAATTAAATGGTTTAACGTAATTTGGTTAATATTGATACACTGCTTAGCAGTTTATTCGTATATTCACTCGATTATGAATGCGATTAAAATTTATACATTAATTTACGCATGCATTATATCAGCATTTTCAGGATTTGGTATGTCTGTTGGCGCTCACCGTCTTTGGGCTCATCGATCATTCAAAGCTCGTATTCCACTAAGAATTTTATTAGCAATGTTTCAAACAATGACAGTTAATGGAAGCGTATTTTCTTACGCTCGCGATCACAGAACTCATCATAAATGGTCTGAAACTGATGCCGACCCTAAAAATCCTAATCGTGGCTTCTTTTTTGCTCATATTGGTTGGTGGATGTTGAAGAAGAAACCTGAGGTCATAGAGAATGGGAAAAAACTAGATTTTAGTGATTTACTTAATGATCGGATTGTTTTATATCAGCACAAGTATTACATACCACTTGTTATTCTGTATGGTTTTGTATTGCCAACACTCACCCCATACTACTTGTGGAACGAAAATCTGTTAACTTCTTTTCTCATATGCGCAGTATTGCGTACTGTTGTGGTTCTGCATCACTTATTCACCGTCAACTCTGTGGCACACTTTTGGGGTTATCGACCATATGATACCGAAATGGGACCGACAGAGAACCGTTTGGTCATCTATTTATCAATGGGCGAAGGAAATCACAACTATCATCACACATTTCCCTGGGATTATTCTTCCAGCGAAAGAAAGTGTTGGGAATTTTTTAATCCGGCAACACTTTTCATTGATATTAATCGGTGTCTCGGTTTGGCGTATGATCTGAAAAAACCGTCTCAAGATATGGTCAGTCAAGTAGTAAAACGAAAGGGATGTCCACAGTATTTTCTTAAATATCAGAATAGAAGTCTATGTTACAGAATTATGTATGGAATATCTGATTGGTTTTTGGGCTCTATGTTCGCTTTGTGGCCCATTTGGCCCATTATTATAGCAAAAGCAATTATGGGTCAACCAATTATTGTCCAATAACTATGCTCTTTAATTAATTTTCTAAATAAAAATCTTATGTTAATATATAATTTAACTTAAAATCAACTTAAAGCTTTAGAAGTGATGGGTTATAGTCTAATGTCACTATTTTTTTAATCAACTTGTATTGAGTTGTAAAACCGCTTTGGTTTTTGAACTTAAAACAACCAAATTATTTTTATAGTTGATAATAACGAGTTAAATCTTAGCAATTCTTATATAACTATGACAATAAGTAAAAATTAAGTTAACGAATAACAGAATTAATCCTTAAGTGTTCTAAATTTTTAACTCAACTATAAATATTTAAAACCTGCTGTTTTTAAACATGAATTGGTTGAACTCTTATCTGAAAATTAAGTTTTTGAAAGAAACATTGAAAAAAATTAAATTATTTTTATAATGATTACTCAATTTAAACCATTTTTTTGAATGATTAACACCAATAAAAAAATAAGTTTATTACTGTAGCATTTTTGTTTGATC
>JAQGAW010003468.1:0-12484 GCA_034698025.1 Phthiracarus crinitus | reverse complement strand
GTGATGATTCATCGTAAGTGTCGTTAATAGGAAAGCGGCGTTGTCTTATTCCTTTGGGGATTCTTCGCCGGTTTTCACTTTTAAATCATTTTAATCATTTTCGAAAAATTTAGTAGTAAAATAGCTTATAAAAATTCACTAGCGGTTTGTCGGTTTAAACTGCGGTTTTCTATGTATAAAAAATTAAACCGAAACCGCTGACTTTAATTGATTGGCGGTTTAAACCGCGGTTAAACCGAACCTCTACCAACTGTAGTTCAAAGTTATGTGGCGCTCTATTTGTTTTCTCGGTTTTGCATTCGCTGTTTTGTCGTCGAACCATTCGACGCTATAGTCACCCAGATTCAGATACCGTTAGATTCAGTAAATCTAAATTTTTAGGTGGATTAAAACTTAACGCATTTAAACGACAAATTTTGGCTTTCGGAAGCCCATTCGCAATAGTAGACAATTTTAAACAATTTTTATAATTCTCGATTTTTCATGAGGTTGTGGTCAAATTTTCCAGATTTCTAGGGGCACTCAATTCGGTAACAATGATTCGATGCAAATAATATATTCGAGTAAAGTTTATTACTTACTTAAGCATTCCTTGTTTTTAATACGATCTGATATCGATTTAAGCTCATCTGCTAATTGTATATAACAATTTTTAATGAACCAACAAATCCCTGCAATCAATAGAAAATATGATGAACACCTCCGAGTGAAATAATAGGCAGACACTGAATGCACAATAAACCAAAACAAAACGATAAACACTGATAATGGAGCGTTAAATAACTCATCAGTAATGCAAAGGTATATCGACAATAATCCATAGCCAATTATATAAATCCATGTACTGATTGTAATCAATGTACCGAAATAATGGATAATCTCAAGCGTTATCCAAAACTTTCTGAAGTATTTTGGGTTTAATATAGAATCGCTAGTGATTCTGGATATTAATGAATATATATCTGCAAATTGAGGTGTTTTGGCAATCATAGGTTTATCAATTAATATGCTTACGCTTACTAATCCCCACCCAATAAAACCCATAAAACATAATAAATTAAATGTCTTTGGATTTACTAAAAAATGGGAAATATCGCCAGTTATTAGCAAAACAATTGGTTTGACATTAATGACAATAATTAATGATCGAATTGACATAATTGCGAAAAGAAAGATTATAACCCATGCGATTATCATTTCTTTTAGCGAATCTTTTCCATAAAAATAATCCGTTACGGAATCTGAACCAAGAAAATGAGTTTTAATTAAATAGTTTTCAATTCTCTTAAATCGTTTATTACTCTTCGTTTTATTATAGATTATATCTTCGTATTGATGTTTTATTCTGTTAATAATACTTAATTTTCTAATAGCAGCCATGATTTTAAACAGAAAATATATTATCCAACTCTTATAGATATCCTTATAATAACTATTTAGCTTTGATATGAGACTTATTTTGCGTTTTAAAATATAATTAATCCACAAAATAATGTTAAAGCAATACTATTTAAATATCTCAATAGCAACACACAATACTATTCATTTTGTTTAAAACTTTGTCGAACTTAAAGTTAATTATATAAATAGTCTGAAAACAAACATATTCATATGATTAATTATTTTTTTACGAATTTTGAGTAGTTTATAATTTAAAAGTAGTAATTTTCCACTAATTTCATTTATTTTACAGGTATAATGTCTTACTGCCACCAATGATATTAAAAATCAATACAAATTATACAAAAATACAAAGTATCAAAAATTAAAATAAGGTGAAGCTCTTATATAATAAAAATTTAGTTAATTTAATTATTGAGTTAACTTATTATAATAAGAATTTATAAACAAAAAATTAGTAGGATAGTGCATGCTGAGCTTATAATTTTAATTTTTTAAAATTCCAGTAGTGTGTGCATGTATGATATTAAACTCAGACTTATAAGCTATTTGAACAAAAATTGAGAATATTCTCAAAGTTATTTATTTGAAGAGAATAAAAATTGTTTCAACCAATTTTTATGAAAAGTAGGTCTTAAAAGTAATCGTACAATAAAGTTGTTTAAATTTAAAAGTATCGTTTTAAATGTTTATTTAGAGATTTCTGAAAAATAAAAATAGTGTAAAAAATAAAATGCCTAATACTTATTAGGAAAAATGTGACTAATATTTACTATAAATATAACGAAGGGATAAAATATTCTTTGATCAAAGAAATTCAAAGAAAATTTTTATTCTCTAAGAATTATTCTTTGAGAAAAATATAGATGGAAAAAGCAAACTCAACGAATAGGCGTTTGGAAGCCTTTATTTCCATTTTATTTTTGATTGTAATAGTTATTACCTTTAATTACATGGTATCTTCATTATCAAAACCCATTCATTCACCAAATCGATTATTGCATTCGATAATTGCTTAAAATATTAAAATCAGACTAAGCTTAAAGTTAAGAATTTGCAGACTAATCGATAGACTTTCGGCACAAAAAATTGGATTTAATTGCAATGATTTATTCATATTCGCTTATTTCGAGGTTTTATTTTTTTATACAAACTGTGTGGTGACTTATTTTCTTATTAGAAATCATTTGAATAAATTTTAAGCTTATTTTGAGTTTATTGAAATGCATTAAACAAATCATGACAATCTCTAACGATTAAGCAGTAAATTAAGCATAATTGTTAAATAAACTTAATGAATAAATTCAACAATTAAATCTGACAGTAGAATAAAGTTTTTAAATCATTTTAATATTGATTTCGTAAAACTTATATTTTTCATTTCGGTAATAATGCGATGCTATTGTTATTGTTGAACGGCTTACTAAAACGGTTTATACGTTATTTTCAAATAATATTAATGTTTCAATCGGCCAATCAGTAAATGTTATACAGAAAGGATAGCAATTCGCGCAACAATTAAACAAATATTTAAATTACACCATCAAAACCTCATTCGTCAGTAAATACTTTTCATTCACTAGTATTCAATCAGTAATCCATTTCGTAGAACTTTTGTACAGAAAAAATAACTTAAAACTGTTAAAATAATTAAACGGGTATATTATATTAAAATGGTATTGGAAAGTACAGTGATTTGCATCGATAACAGCGAATACATGCGAAACGGAGACTTCATTCCGAATCGTCTGATCGCTCAACAGGAAGCAGTGTTAACGATATTCTACGCGAAAACCAATGACAACCCAGAAAGCACTGTCGCACTGATATCGCAATCAAACCCACCGGAAGTGCTGTGCACTCTCACCACAGA
This sequence comes from Phthiracarus crinitus, assembly GCA_034698025.1. Classification (NCBI taxonomy): domain Eukaryota; kingdom Metazoa; phylum Arthropoda; class Arachnida; order Sarcoptiformes; family Phthiracaridae; genus Phthiracarus; species Phthiracarus crinitus. The sequence goes on along the minus strand of JAQGAW010003468.1, from coordinate 9,210 downwards.
TGCCAGTCGTTTCGTATCGAAACTGCTTTTGGTTCAGACAAAAGGAGATATCAATATGCTCTGCAGTTTACGCATCGCTCAGTTGGTATTAAAGCATCGAAAATCACGCAATCATAAGATGCGTATTATAGTGTTTGTGGGCAGCGCTATAATAGGTGTCCACCAAACAGAGTTCACAGCATTGGCCAAAAAATTGAAAAAAGAAAAGGTTAGCGTAGATGTGGTCAATTTTGGAGAAGAGAAAAATATGGAATCGTTGAACGCGTTCATCAAAGAACTTGAGGGCACTTCATCTCATATGGTTAGCGTTAAGGCTGGAACTGTACTTCAGGACGCAATCAAAAATTCACCGGTGATTATGGGCGAAGATGGCTCAGGAAGAGCTGCGGCAACCAATCTGTTAGGTGTCGATCCAAACCAAGATCCGGAGTTAGCGATGGCTTTGAGGATTTCGATGGAAGAACAGAGACGACAATTGGATGAGAGTAGTAGTAATGCTGGAGTGAATGGAAACAGATCTGGTATTAGTGACACACATACAGACGCTGACGACGAAACACTTTTGGCTGAAGCGATAGCGATGTCACTCAAACAAATGGAATCATCGATTTCGGATGAAGATTCCAATGCGTCATTCAATTCATCGTCATCTGAACACAATACTGTTGATGCTCCAGATTTTGCTTCGATGACAGATGAGGAGAGAATTAATTATGTATTGCGGCTGTCATTACAAGATGCTTATAAAGATTCGAAATCATCTGATGCTCAACACACTGATCAAACAACCGTTCATCGAAAAGATAAAGATAATGAAAATAAGGAAAAAGCGGAGGTTATTATAACAAAGTTAGATGAAGATAATGGACATAAAACTCCACCGATGACTCTAATACTTAGGAATCCGAGTAAAGAAGGTGTGGTAAGTGTGGATAACGAGCAAAAGGAAAATAAAACCACTGTTCCGATGGAAACTGATAATACAGATGTTAGCGATAATAAAAAGAAAATTGTGAAACAAAACGATGAAAACACTGAAACAAAGATGAATAGAAAACAATCGCCAAAGACTAGACTACAGAAAAAGAAATTGAAAGAACAGGAAGAAAACAGTGGTAAGAAAGAGAAGCAAAATGAGTCAAATGTGATGGAAACTGATAATAGTGATGCGAATAAGGATAATGAAAATGGTGTCGAAGAAACAGTAGCGAACAAAAAGACTAAGAAAACACTTCCAAACAATCAAAATAATAAATCGGAAGAAAATGTGAAAAAGAAGTCTAATAAACGCAACAAAAAACAAAAAAGACAATAATATTTGTTAAACAAATTAATACCAAAATATGAGATTATTTAAATAAAATTATGAATAAAAATTATTGATTTTGTAAAAAAATGATCTTATTTTTACGGTATTATTATGCATACATTTAGAGTTTTAGTCTTTTAGATAACAATAAAATTGGAAATGTTTTAGTATTAGTCATAGTTAAACAAGAAGGGTGATAACCCAGGGTTGACCCCACCTAGAAATTTTGAAAAATCTATCCATACTTTGGGAAATTCAAAGACGAGAAAAAATTGAAAATTTTGAAAAATATTTGTCAAATGTAAAAAAATGTACATCAAAACAGAGGAGTTTTTGACCAACCCCTCTAAAATTTGATGTCGAATTGAGATTTCCAGGATCTGGTCCCCCCTTAGAGCTTTCGATCGAAGTTTAAATATGGTATTAGTACTAGTTTTTAATAAATAATTCACTATAAATTCAATTATTTTTTAAACATTCAACTAATAAAAGTGAACACGAATTTCAATTTTATATTTTTATTAAATCATTTTCACTAAATTTCAATACTAATAATGTTTAATTTCAATTAACAAATTGTTTGGTAAATTCTCGAATCTATTGATATCGATGTGTTGATCACACAGATAGCCATATAAATCATTGTCAAGTATTATACGAAATTTAATGAAAATTTTTTTTCTTTGCGACGCAATCTCTATTAACTTATTAATAGTTGTGTTCATTATGTTCGGTCTAAAAGTCACATCTAAATATAATGTCCTAAGATTTACGAGATTAATGATATATGAAAGAATTCTGTATCCATAATAATCTGTACGTAAATGTATTGTCTTGATCTGATTTCGATATTTTTCAGTTAACATTCGAAGACTATTAACACTTTCTTTTGAGAAGATAAATAAACCACAAATGGTTTCAAGTTTGGGCAAAATATTTCTATCGGCCATAATAAACGAAATTTGATTGACAGGGGGTTTGAGATTTATTATATTTGAATATAATTTAAATCATGTAATCTTAAAATGAAATCTTAGCATTTTATTTTATAAAAATTTTTAAAATTCTAATAAAATTTAAGCTCAAAGCTAACTTAAGCTAAGCTCAATAAACCTTTCTGAGATTAAGTTGAGCTTATTTTTATAACTTACGAAAATTAATTATAGTTTAAAAAACCTAAATTAATATTATAGTTTGTTTTGTTATACTATTAATGATAACTTCTGGTTCTACTAATGTTGAGTTATAATTAGAATGAAATTAATTAAGTATGAGTTCATACGTCGAAAGTATTTATATTGAAATCTCGTGTTGAAATTTTTTTGTCAATTTATACCTTTGTTTATTATTTTAACTTTTCATAGAACTTTTTTGAAATTTAAGCCATTAATAATTATTGCTGTAAAGCAATCGAAACACTCTGAGTGTCTGGCTCATTGTTACCCAAGGTGGGGGTCTTGACCGGGTCTGAACCCTCCCTAGAATTTTGGAAAAGTTAACCACCCACCACACAAAATTTGGAAAAATTCATCGATGAAAAAAATTTTAAAATTTAGGAAAATTATGGTAATGTTAAAAAATTGTGTATCAAAACCGATGAGTTTTTGTGACCCCTATAAACTTTGGTCAAAATTGTAAAAAATTATCACTTAAATTCTTTGAGTTTTTCATGTGGGAGCGGTTTAGGCTTTAGTAAAGGTAAAAATTTGAAATAAAAATTTTTGGAAAAATAATTTTGGTCCGAAGGCCAAAAAAATTGTCGTTTGAATACGACGAGTTTTTGACCCCCCCCCTTAAAAATTGATATTTTTTTATCTGGACCTCCCTAGAGGCTCAGACCTTGGGTAACTATGGTCTGGCTCTAACTTATAAGTTCACTGTAAATGTGAATAAGTTTGTTGTATCAAAAATTATAAAATTATAATTTTTAAAATTATAATTTGTTACTTAAAATGAAATTAATTGTATATAATATATAATGTAAAAACATTTACCACTAATTTCTTGAAATACATTATTTATTATTTTATTAATCGTTTTTAATTCTTGACAGTTACAATAATATTCTCGATTTTTTATAATAAAATTTAGGTGTTGTTAGGCAATCTCAGTAAAAACAGCTCATTTTAGTATTGTAGGATAACGTGACAGAAAGAGAAACAGAGATGATTGTTTTAATATATTGTAAGGATAATAACAAAGTTTAAAAATATTAAATGATTTATTGAGTAATTTATAAAAGTTGTTGAACAAAAAAAGTATTGTATACTTTTCTTAAAAATCCTAATCAAACTCTAAAAAACTTGACTTCATATTTGATAAAAATCAAACAATCGGTACTTAAATTTTTCATAAACAATTTAGAAGACGTTGCCATTTATTGGAATTAATAAAACTAAAATTATCAGAATTACCTAATTTACCTAATTTTATTCTAGCATAAAACTAGAGATTACATCATTACATATTTCTTCTCTTCCCTATTATTATGTATATTAATAAAAAGTATTCGATAGGGAAATAAGATTATTATAATATACTGACGGTATAAATTTAGTAAAGACTCCCATTAAGGAACGATCAGTTTTGGGAATGCAATACAGCAAAGCATACGCTATATATTTGAGCAAAACTTAATTTCACACTAATTAAGAATTGTTTAAATATTTAAAGGTAATATTATATTATTAATATCTAATGCTAATAAAGTACTATGTAAGCTAATTGTAAATATATACAAATTATTATTATTTTCAAAGTAGAGAGTACCGTATAAGTTAACAAATGCCTTGTAATAATAGTCGCTTTCCTGTATTAAAAATTCATAACCAAATTTGTTTATAATACTTTAGGAGTATTTTTTGACATAATTGAATAAACGGTAAAAGTGATACGAATTAAAATTCAATGCAATTTTTTCCGTCGATCATCACTCAGTTGACACAAATTTTTGTGACGATAAACCGTTTGTATGTTAATCAAGGAAAAGATTAAGTCGAATATAAGTCGTACACATAATACTTTGTAACGTTTCATACTTTCTTCGCGACTATTATGTGTTGAAATAGTTTGGAATTATACGCACAGTTGTATCTGTTATTCAGTGCAATATTTGTTCTAAATTAAAATTATAAATATTAATGTATACAGACGTAAAAGGGGTACTTAAATGTTTCGCTAAGCTTATCAGTCAATAAAAATGAAGGTTAGATAAACTTTCATATCACTAACGAAACTGCAAATCACATAACCGTTTTTGATTGCGACTCTCAATGTTTCGCTCAATACTAATCGTTACAGTTTATCGCTTAACAATTTTGTTCACTAATTGGTTTCGAAAAATAAATCAGTCAAGTAATTAACAAACTAAACTAAATAAATATATATCATATATTGTATAATGCTTTTTTCAACGCATTAACGAGAGTTTGATTCGAATTCAATTATGCCTAAACTTTTACGATTTTCATTACTCGTGTTATTACTAGTGAACTATTCATTAAACAATATACAAGTAGTAGTGCCCAATGATATAAGCGCGCAATACTGCTATGACCATCTAATGAACGAAATTTGGGAACTGTGTCGCAACAGTGTGTTGCAATGGAATTGTGTGCCCCTTAACACGACAACGACAACCCGAAACTTTTTCGATGACATTAAATGCGAGAGTGAGAGCACCGATAGACAACTGTCGCTGCAGTGTTGCGCCGTTTGGAGTCTGTATTATTGCGGACACAAAATCACGGATATGGTCCCAAGCGCTTACGAGTGCTATCATTTTTCCCGTTTACTGGACAGACAAATAGTAAACAGTGTGCTTCGATTGGAAAGACATCAGTGTTCAGATTTTAAGTATGGCTCATATACGTGTGAATTGTTGGCATCAGAGTTTGAAAAGAGTAGTTCGATTGATACTAATTCGATCAAATAATACTCGATTAACATTTAATTTATTAAAAACTTTTCTTAAACAAAATCGCGTGTTGTATAGCAGTTTTAATTAAATAACCGATGTTTAAATAATGGTTTTGCTTTTTGTTTAACCCATTAATATCTCATCGAGAAAAGTGTAAATTATATATATATATATATATATATATATATATTTTGTGTTAAATGATATATCGCTGTGTTGTTTGTAATATCTTACGAATTGGTTAAGATTATACTCTATAGTAAAATATAGACATTAAATTGGTTAAATTGGTTAAAATTGGTTAAAATATTAATCGCGTTATTAATACCAAAGCTTTTGTTTTTATTTCACACACAATTTTATCTTTTTTTTGAAGATCAAAGCAAACATTACAATCTTTCAATGATTCTTAGCTCATATTGTTTAATCGATTAAATACTGTCCGTCCGTCAGCGGTTGCTAAATATTAAGCTATAATTCACTTTTCTAACAGTAATGACTAAGTTCTTTACAAATCAAAAACTGAGCTCTCTATATATGTATCATTTTTGATTAATAACTAAATTACCACTTAAAATTCAGTTAAATCGATAATAACAAATATTAGCTCTTAATAGATTTATTTTCTGTTTGAAATTTTAAAAATACATTTAATTTACTATAAAAAATTAGTTAAATCAGATGTAAAAATTCAATGTAACGACAGAGTATTAACGAAGACATCTGTTACACGCCTTTTATACCGAAAAACGATTTTTATCCATGCAATTGTTTGTTTAACTTCTGGGATGAGTTACCAATAAGGTTGAAAAATAACATTTTTGCGTTATTTGTTAGTTATAGCAACGCTAAAGATAACGCACTGGTGATGAAAGAAAAATAATGTTTGTTTATTTTAATTTAATGTGCAGTTTTGCGGTGCAGTCTAAACTGGTAGTCATACGGCAGAGCAGCAGTTTTGATATGCTTTTCAACGCATTCATAAACCTTTTATCTGGGAATGTTAGCAACACTTGAATCGTTATTCAAAGTATCAGCAAAAACATTCAATAAAACCAAAATATAATGCGGCAATCATTTCAATTAATCGCAGCGTTAATATTAACGCTTAGCGATAATATCGGTACGAGTTATAAGGAAATCGATTTAAGGCAAGAGCGTATCGATGCGGGCGTTTGCGAAGACGATCGCGAAGGCAGTGAAGAGGATCTCGAAGAAGAGTGGGATGTGTGCCATAAAACGTTTCCCACAACTACGAGAAAGCCTCCCGGAATGGTTCCAACCGAGTCTGGCATAAAGGATACGTCGATGTAAGTATTGCGCGTGTGATGATGATTGTAATGCTTACGGTGATTGCTATGCGGACGCAATGACTAGTGTTAAGACTATTAGTAATACGGATCAGGCATGTATTGAATTGAGAAGTGAGGGATCGGTTAGGGGTTCAGTGTATGGCGTGTTTCATTGCAATTTTAGCTGGTTTTCTTTGCATAAGAGCGAGGAAATCGCCGAGAAGTGTGAACACGACTCAAATAAACTGAAAACTCTTGGCAAAGATTACACATATCTACAGGATATCGCTGTTTATAGTGAATCATCGCGTGTTATGTACGCAAATATTTTCTGCGCTATCTGTAACTTCGACTCATCACAGCTGAAAGTATGGAACGCTGGTATTATGTGTAACGGAATTGAACCATTGGCGACGGATAGCTATGACCAGTTAACTAACGATAATTATGACCCAAGTTTAAAGTATTGGGTCGTCAATCGAAACAACGAGGATATTATCTGTTATCTATCTATCGATTACGTTACATTTCTGTCCACTGATCATTATCGTGACTTCAAGAAAGTTATCAAATCTTGAGCTGAGAATTGGCGCGACATATCGGTAGCGCACAAGTGTTACTCTTACGCGTCATAAATCTTCGAAAACGATGAAACCACTACTTATACGATTAATGCGTACAAGAATTATCACTGCGTACTGTGCAACTATGTATCGACAGGACTGTCGTGCATTGAAAATCGTCAGCCGATACAAAACGCTCCAGAGGTTATTAGAGGCTATCACTCGCTTAGTTTATTGCTTGACTTTAATTTCGCGGGCGATAGCGGCGAATGGGTTGGTGTCGATTACAAAAGTCCCAAATTCGATCAACTGTTTGATCCGAAGAAAGAGAAATGCGTTAACGTTTACTGCGAAGCTGACCATTGGAAAAACTCTTTGACTGGTGAATGCGTGAACGCGGATAATAGCGATGACATTAATTATTTTCTCGAAAATTCTCTACACCTAAATCGTACGACTACTGATATACTGACCGAAAGCATTGATTTCGTTATGTTAAACAACAATTCAATATTAATGAATCGTACGAATACATTGGTGAGCGAAACGGAGTATGAACTGTCTAAACGGGTTAATGAAAGCGGTAAACGAAAGGCGAATGTTTGCGTTGAAGAGCGAGTGTATCTTTTGCCAGACTATGGGCAGTTGATCCTAACAGAGATCAGTCTTATAATATCAATCGTGTGTCTAACGCTACACATAATAGTGTACACTATGCTACCCAACCTGCTAAACCTACCGGCGAAGAATCTCTTATCACTAGCGATATCGATACTAGTGGCGCACCTATTTTTTATCATCAAATCGTATGTGACAGCTCAGCGAAATATCGTGTGCGTATTAATCGCAATAATCACTCATTACTCGTATTTGGCGTCGTTTTGCTGGATGTCTGTGATAGCGTTTAACGTTTGCCGCACGTTTCGTCGCGACTCGACGCTCCACATCATCCAAACGAAACACGTTTCTCAAATACTCTCTATACGCATGGCTTCTCCCGTCTTTGGTGGTTATCGTTGCGGCCACGTTTGACATCGGTCTCCAGAATAGCGTGTGGCGACCTTTATATGGTTACAGCGTGTGCTGGATTAGCCAACGACGCGCGCTGTTAATGTTATTTGCGCTGCCGATAGCGCTCGTAATGCTACTAAACCTCACACTGTTTATATTAACGGCAATATGATTGCGTAAATCCGCTAAACAAACCAAAATGGTTCGAAAGACTTCCGATTTGGTTTGCTATTTCCTTTATATTAAATTAGCGTCAGTTATGGGATTGACGTGGATCTTCGGATTTGTTGCTACTTTAACAAAGATCGCGTGGTTGTGGTACACTTTTATTATTTTCAACGGTCTTCAGGGTGCGATCATATTTTTCGCGTTCACTTGTAAAAGCAAGATCTGGCAACAGCTTCTGGCTTCTGGTGCGATGCGGTTTCAAAGCTGGTTAAGTGAGACCGTCGAAGAGCGCAACTTCGAGCGATATCATCAGATCGGGAACGGCGTCCACAACAGTGCAGAGCACTTCTCTTATCGGTCCTCATTCTAATACCACCCAAATTGATCTTTCCCTTTCGAAATAGGTATTAATTCGGAAGTATTAGTTATTGACATGACATTTATGTTGTAAAAATTAGAATTGAATTAAGGTTTATGACAGTTTATGACAAAAATTAAGGTATAAATATTCTATGAACAATTTTTAGTCATCTGTATATTAAAAGATCGGAATTTGCTAATTACTTACTATTATTACTTTTTGATACCACTACTAGTTATTCAGTTTTAATTTATTGTTACCAAAGAGACATTTCGCTCTCGTGTAGAATCAATTGCCGGGTGATATCTGAAAGTTAAAAATTACAAAATGGAATGATATAATTTATTTTGAGAAAAATATGAGTGAAGCACTTCTTGTCTTGATATCATCATTTAATTTAATAATAAACAAATTTGTGTGTCAGACAAATGTTTACATTATGTTTAAAAATAGAGCGCTTATACGCGAAAACTTACATGTATTAAGCAAAATACATCACAATTTAAAAATAATGTAAATATCAATATTTATTTCAAGAGAAATGTTTGCTTTCTTTAGCATTTATATTACTTAAGTCGCATTTTAGT
>JAQGAW010003467.1:0-12490 GCA_034698025.1 Phthiracarus crinitus | reverse complement strand
GTCTTTTTCAAGTTAAGAGATTGCAATAAATTTGGTGTAAGGAATCGTTTAATCCATGTTTACGGCAATGATTTACTGATGTTTTCACCAAAGCTATTATGAGCTTTTTTAAACTGGCTGCAGATGCAGATATATGGATTTGACAATGTCCGTTCGTCTGTCAGTCCGTAACACCCTAGAAAAAAGACTCCTATATTCAAAATAGACTCATATCTTCAAAAAATCCCTTTATTAATATCTTAATCCCTTTATATAAAAAGACTCCTATCTTAAAAAAAAATAAAATAATAGTTGTATCATCCGCAATTGTCTAATAATATTAAATAAAAACGAAATTAAGTGGCATCTACCATTTTTTGGATGTTATGTCATATATTATATATTTTGAGGCATCTGCCACTTTATAACCGTATAATATTGAACTTTTGTCATCTACCATTTTTTGGCGGTTATGTCGCATATTTTCCATATTTTGTGGCATCTGCAACTCGATAACAATAACAATAGGTGGCTAAAATTACACTTCCTTTTTTAATATATACTATTTTTAAAAATTCCTGTCATAAGCAAATATTATATATTTTAAGAATTTTAATTAAAATTTATCTTATTAATAGTACTTCAAGAGATGTTTCAAAACTCAAAGCTCATAAGTCATTCAGACTTCAACCAGTAAAGGTCACACAATTTTTAGCTGACTTTCTTGAAAAGAAGTCCAGCTTATGGATTTGACCATGTCTGTCTGTCCGTCTGTATGTGCGCTTTCTCTATATTAATAAAGGGATTTTCCTTGCTCTTTATATTAATAAAGGGATTTGATATCATGTGAAATATTTGCTAAAAGACTAATCTATGAATATAATATAATGCATTAGAAAGTCAGCTCTATGTGAATGTGTCGTTCTTGTTTATCTCCGAATTCTAAATTTAATACAATTTTATAATTTACAATGCAAGACGAACAAGATATAAGAAGACAGCGAAACAATGAGAGGAAAAGAAAAGAGAGAATGAAAGAAAGTTATCGTAGAGAAGATCAAATCAGAAATTCTTATTCGCATAAAATAGTTCATCAAGATCATGAACGAACGCGCGGAGAACAGCAAAATAAAATACGGAATACGGTAGCGCAACAAATTAAATTTCAGTGGTTAATGTAATTCAACAATGTTTCGCTGGAAATCTTCAAATTGTACAATACATTAATATAACTCAACCGTTGTGTGGGTTAAACGCATTTAACCAAAAGCCAATTAAACCCAATAATTGTTTTGAATGGCACAAAACACTTATTGAGGAAACACAAGAATTGACAAAAGTTTATAACGGAAGATATGCTTTGATTGGAGAAGTTCCGTATACTGTATTGATAAATGTGGTTACGTATGTTTATTTAAGCATTTACTTAAAAGTAATATAATCTTAAATAAGTTAATTTCTAACTGTAAATTTAAAATTGTAAATGTTTATTTGATTAATAGTCAGGTGTGCCCTATTGTCAATCGTACTGTTATTACGCGAAAATTAATAGTTTAAATCTTAATATGCGATGTTTTTAATGATAATGCTTTAGTTTGATGACTAAATTGTGTTAAGTTATTCAATATGTTTATTTGTTAAACAATAGTTTCTTTTCATAAATTGATTATCTATAGCTTAAGCTAATTCATACAATTAAAGTATAATTAAGTATTATTGTTAATTAATAACGGTTCAAGAAATAAGATAGATGTTGACATCGACGGCGCGACATATTAGCGGACGCGCTCTGTAAGTATTGGAGGCGTAGCTCTTATGATCGGGTCGTAGTGCCAGCCTTTACCGACTTTACCGCGACTGAGCACACTTCGAGGTTTGGCACTAAACAATAGATATAAAATACAAAAATAATTTCAAGATTGAAATTAAATCTAATAAATATATGATTTTCTATGAAAGAAAAAAATTATTTGAAATGTAAAATTTTGAATACTATTTGAACCATAATTTTTGTAACTATTAAAGGAATTGAGTTTTGTCATTCTTAAGCTAATCGGAGATTATATTCCTGAATGGATAATTGGAAAAAGTTAAATTAGTTTATAAATTTTTAATAAAATTTATTACACGCTACTGCAACATGTAATAATACCATATGACCTGTCTACATATCGTGTCTCTCGCGGCATGTCGTTTAAATTGAGAAAAGCTGGTAAATATATTATTTTAATTATTAATTGAAATTTAAGGGCGATTCTGGAGGACCTCTGATACAGTATGGAGCAAATGGGAGATCCGTTTTAATTGGCATTTATTCAGGAAGAACTCCTTCTGATCGTAAATGTGGTCAATCAGATATTGAAATGGAGTTTTCACCTGTTTCTCGATATATAAAATGGATTAAAGAAGTGATTTTGAATCATTTATAGGTTACATAATGATATTATTATTTGCTTATTTTGGAACTAAATTAGAAATTAATTAATAATCGACTATTTTATTGTCTATAAATATTATGAAACACAATATGTATTTACCTATAAAACACAATTATAGGTTATAATCATTTCAAACAATATGACAGAAATGTTATTAAAATTAAAACTTATTAATTTAATAAATGTATACACATTAATAACGATTATTATTTGATGATTTAGTAAATATTTATTTTAAATAAAATAAACTAAAATTATCCAGATTTTTATATTGGTTTTTATTATAAATTCCACTTAACAATATAAATAATATATATTTTTAATTTTAAGTTTTTAATAATTCCAAATACCGTAAACTATAATTCTGTTTCCGAATTATTTGAATCAATACTTTCCACAGGAAAATTAACATAAGTAACGTTTTCACATATATTTTGTTTATTCGCTTCGTTTTCTAATTTAGTGATTATTAATTGTATATTATAAACCAAATCTTTAAATGTTGGCCTTAATATTAGTTCGGATGACCAACATTCTAGAATTAATTCGTATAGTAATTGTGGACAAAAAATTGGTCGCGACATTCTTCGGCCCTGTTTTAAGTATTTCAAAATATCCAAATTATCGACATCTGAATATGGAGTGAGACCACGCGTTAACAGTTCCCAAACAACGACTCCAAATGACCAAACATCGCTTTTATCGCTGTAATTACCAAATTCTAAGCTTTCCGGTGCCATCCACTTAACTGGTAGTTTACATTTTTGATTAACGCTCTTATAATAGCTTTTCTCATATACATCTATCGATAGCCCAAAATCAGCAATTTTTACGCACAAACTAATATCAATCAAGCAATTTCTTGCTGCTAAATCCCTATGTATAAATTTTTGTGACGATAAATAGTCCATACCTAAAATTAAATAATGTGTAGAATTAGAAACAATAATCCATTATTAATAATTCTTCTAATAATTAAAATAATAATTAAAATAAGCATAATTTTCCATGAACTTATGTATCTATAAAACCACTCTTACTCGTTAGTCGAGCTTATTTTTGCTTCAATGTTTATTTATTTAGAATTATAATTATAAGAATTTATTTATTAATTTATTTCTATCAATTTTTAATTATTTAATTTTTAAAATAGTTATTGTTTTACATTAATTATTTTATATAAAAACACCCGCATTATAACTCCTTTATACTTCATTGTCTACTTTCGATTATATAGAAATAATATTTTCTTATAATTTATTGATTATTTATACAGTAAAAGTTAACGAATAATGTAAATACCTTTCGCAATATCAATGGAAAATTGCATCAAATTTTTAACTGTAGGCTTATTACTTTCATCTCTAATATAAGAAAGCATATCTCCGTTTTCCATAAACGGTAATATAATTAATGGTAAATTATTTTCATCAAAACAAACACCAATTATTGATAAAACATGTTTATGATTGAAGTCTCTCATAACTATTCCTTCTTTTAAAAATAAATTAACATCATTTTCATTTCGAATTAAAGAATCTATATTTTTAAACAAGGTCGAAACCGTCACAATATATGACTTTGCTTATTAAATTTTTTTACTTTATTTCATAAAAGAAAATACAAAATGATAATAAATAAATAATAAATTAGCGCCAATAGTTATCCAAAACCGGATCATTATCGGTATCATACCTTCCAAAAATTGGCATATGTCAAAAAATCAATACTAAAGGGTGATAAATTGTGCATATGTCAAAAAATCCATACTACACGGCGAAAAATTGGCATATGTCAAAAAATCCATACTATACGTCGAAAAATTGGCATATGTCAAAAAATCAATACTATAGGGTGAAAAATTGGCATATGTCAAAAAATCCATACTATACGGTGAAAAATTGGCATATGTCAAAAAATCAATAATAAAGGGTGAAAAATTGGCATATGTCAAAAAAGTGGCTCAAGAAACAAAATTTGTGAATACCTGCCAAAAATTGGCATATGTCAAAAAATCCTCACTATACGGCCATAAATTCACATCGGATTTGAAGGACAATTTTTTTACAATACGACCAAAATTTTTTCAAATTTTCAAATTTTTTGTCTTTGAAATCTCAAAATTTTGGGTAGGCGTCAACTTTTTCAATTTTCGGGGACTCATACGGGGGCTAGACCCCCCTTGGGAAACCCTGCAAACCACTATCAAACCCTAACAAACCCATATAAAACCCCATTGAACTCGAACAAACCCAGTCTAACCCAAACTAACCTAATTTTATCCTTAGTAAACCCATCGAAACTCAAATAAACCTCAACCAAACCCTAAAAACCTACCAAACCCCAAAAATTATTGCAAACGAAATTAATGGGATCGAGCGTTATGGGATACTAAAACTTCTAAACTTAAAACTGCAATCAGACATTTTGACCGAATCGATCGAAGTTTCCATTTTTGATTTATAAAGATATTTAATTTGACCCAAAATATATAATTTATTAATTTAATGAGATTAAAACCAAACTGTTATGACTATATTTTTCATCCAATAAAACAATTGTATATAAGTTTCTATAAACATTCGCATAGATTGGTTGTTCCGTTTAACTTAAATCGATTTTCAATTTACGTTAAAACTTTTGTTTTAAAATTTAATAACATTTGCATTAACAATTTAACAGAACCGAAATTTTAATGGTTGAAAGTTTTTAAAAATATTAAGTGTAACTGCAATAAGTTTACATTTATATACAATTTAATGCCTAATTAGTCATATTGTCGAAACACTACCGAACTATACTGTAATAAATAAATCGTTATCAACAGAAAACAAAATATGTTTAAGATTTCTTTTTAATTCGCGATCCCTTCGGTAAATAAATCGGTCGCGGATATGGTATTCGATAATGTCTAGCTATTTCCAGTCGATTCACGCCTTCATCAAACGCTTTTTTAATCTCAGCCTCATTTGTTAAATATTTATTTTGACGAAATAGTTTTCTGGCTTCACTCGCAATATATTCCCTTTCTTTTATTGTATTACTCGCTTCCTTAGCCGTCCAAACGCGAGACAATCGTAATATCTGTCTGAATAGCGATAACACTTCAGTACGCAATGACATGTCCATCAATTTTCAATATATCTTTATTATAGTTTGCTGTAAATCGTAAAATAATTATAGACTATTAAAATCGTGTATTAATTATAATAATTCAATAATTTAAAAGTTTAAAAAATAAAAACTTTTCCATATAATTTTTTATTAAAGCAAATGATCTATCGGTGCAATTAAATTATATCTGTATATTCAATTTTAAATAATATAAAATTTAATAACAGAATATCAATGATTATTTAAAAGATTTTTTCAATTAAATCATAATTATAAGCTAACAATAATTAAAATTATATAATTATTTATTTACTGAATTTTACAAATAACGCAAACTTACATTTTCTTTGTTTATAGGATGTGTTAAATGCAATTAAGATAAACTAAAATATCTTAAAAATTTAAAAATTCTTATAATATTTATGACGCAAAAATCTATGAATATTGTAAACACATAAAACGCATTATTCGAGTAAACAAAAAGCACGTGTTTTGAGATTAAAAATACTCGATTATCATACATATATGGCGGCGAATAAAACCCTGAACAAGCATTTTATTTATAAATTTAAATCACTGATTGGTTAATGAATAGTTGTGATGACAACTCATAACACTTAATGTTTGGTTATTAACTAAAAATCAATGATTATTAGTATTAGTATTTTAATAGTCGAATAATGTCGAAATTAACACTAATGGTAAAAGTTTGTATGATTGTATTTTATAGCAATGTTTACGTGAACAGCGAAAACAATGACAATGCGCTGTTAATTGTGGATCAAAACGAATCGAATGGACAAACGGATGAGCGATCGGAAGCGTATGTCGAGAATGACGATCAACACAACAGTTATGACATGTTTACGGCAACACACGAGTGGCAACCAATTAAAAAGGGACAAGTTATTCCTCCAGGTCTTCATATTAGGATCAATTTGGAGACAGGACTGAGAGAAGCAAAGCTAATCGATTCGGAACTGTCTAACCATGAAAATACTGAAGTAATAGACAAACATAAAAAATTGGATTACGTTTCATCGGATGACAGTAAACACTCGAAAGCAAACGTTTTAAGGGATCAAATAAAAGATGCGCTCAAAAAACTGAAATCCGATCACAAATCGATGGCGAAAAATGAAAACAACGAAGAAGTGGATGACGAGAACAAATTTAATTTTCGTTCGATCGAACAAATTAAGCAAGAATTCAGTGAATTGAACATTGAAATGCGTTCGGAAACGGAAATTGTGGTGAATCTGATCGAAAGATATTCAAAGAGCGTAATCGGAGATAAGCTATCGATATTGAATGAAGTGGAATATCTGGTACACCAGTACGATGTGGCGCAAGACTTCGTCAAACTCGGAGCACTTCGCTTACTGTTACCCGACTTGAACTCAACTAACAGTTTATTGCGCGCTCAGATAGCGTTTACTATTGGATCGGCGATGCAGGGAAACCCTAAGGTTCAGATCGCTGTTTTGAAAACCGGTGCGCTTCACAAATTGTTACGTCTTCTCGGTTATGACTCGTCATCTCACGTGAAACTTCGCGCGTTGTACGCCATTTCGTGTCTCATTCGTCAGTTTCCTTTGGCTCAAAAGATTTTTGTCGGAAGCGGCGGAATAAGTGTTTTTGCGTCTTTGTTTAAGGATAAAAGTATACAATCAATGAAATTAAATGTGAAAGCGATTACACTTCTTAACGATCTGATTACTGAACACGCGTTATCAGCCAAATATGCGACAAACGAAGCGATATCGCAACTAAAACTCAAACAATATGAAGACATTCAATTAGATAAAGCATTAATTGAGGACGGATTTTGCGAATTGGTTCCTCATTTACTTCATTCGCCTGATTATGATGTTCGAGAAAAGGTGATCAATGCTATGAATTCGTTTGCTATGTTATGCAGACAATACTTTAAAAATAGTTTGCCATTATTGGAGTCAATAATTAATGATTTAATAGAACTTTCTCGGAATGAGGGCGACAATGATAATTCAGATTTTTATTATTCGAATTTATACGAGATTACCACTAATCTCGTTAATAAATTAAAATCTGATATTAAAGAAGAATTGTGATAAATACCCGGTATATCAAAATATGCATTTACTTATTTATTTTACGTTATAAATATCAATTAAATACGCTTACATGTGATGGCATAAAGTGAATACTTATAGACATCGGATATACTGGTATAAATAAACTTATATATTTTAGTTTAACAAATTATATTTTATTCGGTAATTATGAAATTTCTAGAAAGTTTATATATTTTAGTTTAAATGTTATAAAACATATTGCAAAATAAATTCTAAATAAAATATCCGTAAAGCATATTTATTGTTTAAAAAAATACAATTCATTCGAATCATATCCCACCACACAAAATGATTTCCCGTTATTATCAAGAAATTTTCCCCCGAATAGCATGTTGTTCGCTATATTTGCGCTAAATTCGTGTTTGACCTAAAAATATAATATTTCATAACAAATCAATCATTAATCAAATTGAATGATTACCCTCTTATTTTGGTTGTCGTCTGATATTCGCCAAATTCTAACAAAACTATCCTCTGAAGTCGATAATAACTAAAAGTAATATTAAATGTTAAATAATTACTGCATAATTTAGTAATAAAAAGTTTCCATAATAGCGAATAGTAGTAAAAAAATATCTTACAACACCGGTTTCACTAGCAATATGTATCGATGTTAACCATTTAGCGTGTGCTGATATTTCGCAAATCAAACATTTATCAGTGATGTCGAAAACCCTGATATGTCCAGAGCCATAACCAGCGCATATATAACTTTTATACAAATCCAGACAAGTGCACGCAAATCTAAATAATTTTTGTATAATATTATTTCTAATTGATTTTGGTTTTTGATTTTTGATACCCATTATATCCTACGAATTCCATTTTCTTATCTAAATTAGTAGTTTCGGAATTGTATTCCCAAACATATATGTAACCATTGTCATCACAACTTACTAGTTGTTTACTATTTGAAGTCAAATCACATATCGGTCTATAATATATTTAAGTTAGAAATTATGAGTTAAGTTAAAAAAATAAAAACTGAATAAATAGATAATTATAGGTATTTGTACGCGTCATGATATCGAGTACCTGTTATGACATCGTGTAAAATCATTTACATTACTAACTATTTCTTTATTATTTTCTGAGCATGCATTGAATTTGATTAAGAAACCATTATAAGACCCAACATATATTAGGTTTGAGTTTAATGTTGCGATTCCGCACGCATACGTGTTTTCGGGATATGTGTCGTCCGATTTAGATGGAAATGTATAGCATAACAGTAACTCTGAGCCATCATTCTTATAAATCTAGAAACAATCGTTAACTTGATTATTATAAGCATGTTTTGAACGATACAATTAAACATTAATTTGAAAAAATTAGGGTTAAATTTCATTAACTTTACTTTGAATCATTTAAGTTTATAATCAAATTTTTTAAGTTTAATTAATTCCATAACGGAATCATTTTTTTGGGTATAAACTAACGGAATACCCAAATGATAAGCTCTATTATTATTAAAATTATAAAACATCTTTCATTTTGCTTATTTTTTATGTTTTATGACGAATACGGTAATGTTATTCAGTTTTTTACATTATTTTAAAATACTTTTTATTTCTCAAATTAAGTTTAATATGATAGTTAATTTACATGATGTTCCATACACTATACACACCTTAATCCCTCGATGCAGAGCCACAACAAGAACACTGAATGCTTTAAATTCTGCCCATTTTGCCTATTTATTAAAAATACAAACATTTTTAGAAAGTTTTATTGTTTTTAATGCACTTTTACTTTTAAAATACAAGAGTAAACATCAGTTTTTGAGACAGTATTATAATAGTATTTACACATGAAATGTAATCCATAGGAGCTTAATTTCTAGCAAAAAGTGAGTTAAAACTTTTAACTTAAAAGAAAACTAGTGTCGGGAAAACCCGCTTCGCGGGTTAAGGAAAAAAATCAGTTTATGTAATTTAATATTCGAATTTTTGTATAAATCACTATTTAATAAAGCTATTCTATGGGCACAATTTACTTCAACCCGAGACAACCCTTCAAGACAAACCGAACCAAAACATAATGAGCACAACCCGACTGCCCTGCCCGCCAATATCTATGATATTTATGAAATTAACTCAATAATTAAAGCAAAATCGATTTCATTTAAAAAACATAATACAACAGCGATTTTCTATTTAGTTTACTTTTGCACGTGAATAGGCGTGAATATTTGACTAGCAATGAAAAATATTAAATTCTAATGCATTCTAGCAATTATTAATTGTTATTCATTTTATTTAAATTTGACTTTTGAAATCCATAGTCTGATATACTGTAAGTGAAAACGAAACTTTTGCGCATTTAGACTAAAGTGATTTATAAGTTATTTATAAATCATAACTATTAAATCACTTACTATATAACAAAATTAGCTAATAAATAAGAATTCTCAAAATGTTTATTTAAATATATGTTCACTTAAAAAGTACGAAATATTTACTTATATATTTATTTTAAAGTTAAGATTCGAGCATTATAGTTGATAATAATAACAATAAGAGACAAATTTTGGCCTATTCTCCAAATACAATTATAAATTAAAACTAAAGGCAAACCCTGTCGGTCATCCCTAAAACTTTCTGACTTATAATACCCGACCCTAAAGCTGTTAACGGGTCGGGTTCGTAATCAGTTTGGTTCGATTCAATTTTCATAATGTAATTTCAGTTTTGTTATTGCAAACTTAGCTCATAAAATATTTATCAGTTTGAGCAGTAATTATTTGGTAGTGAACGACATCTACACTAACACAGCGCTTGTATTTTAAATTAGTAGACTTACTGTAATAATGTATAAAAACTTTAGTTAACGGCGTAAGAGTTATTTTCAATTGTTACAGAAATTTGTTCAGTTTTTGAGACGATTTGAATATAAAAGTAAAGCTATTTTTATTTAATGTTTAAATTTTACTTACTGGACAGTCGGTTATCACTTTTTATTTTGTGAAGAGGCTTTCGTAAGTTTCTCAAAACTTACATCTTCAGTTCAAATGAAGTTTAGTGTCTGCTTATAAGTTTTGTTTGTGCTTTGAACGGAAAAACTTTGTTTATTTGTTAAAAAGTTTCGTTCGTTTCACGTGAAACTTGCAAAAAGTGTTGTAGGTTTTACGAGAAAGTTGTATATTACAAATTTTTGGTGAGGTATTACTTTATGCAGGCCCAAAAATTACAAATTGTTTAACGCTAATGTGATATGCTTTGCGTTACAATTATTAAAGTAAATTCTTTTATAATAATGTTTCTATAAATTTGAATTAAAATGTATTCACACTATTCGAATATTATTTGATAATTTTGCTAATGGTATAATTAGAGTCAAGAAATTATCCTTTATATAGAAATACAATGTAAAAAATATTTTTATTTTATTAATCAATATCAATGAAAAAATTTTTTTACATGTTCATCTAAGAGTTTTAATCAAATTTATGCTCAAGAGTGTTTCATCCATATTTAAATTCAAATAATTTTTGTTCATTAAAATTTATTGAAAATTTAAAAAACACTAACACTTAATAAGTTTATAGAAGTTGTGTATGAAGATTTTTTTTAAATTTGAGAATTTTATTTTATAAAGGTTTTAATTTAAAACTTAATAACAATTGACAAGAAACAGTTCCTATAATTTTAACTATTATATTCTCATGCTTAAGCAAGTGCTGAAAACTTGTCTAATTTTAGGCTGCGATTTTCGATTTAAAAATTTTAAATTTAATTGCCTTAACATTAGATTTTTATATTATTTTTAATTTTAATTACTTTCACTTTTGTTTTAAAAAAATAAATTTTAATTAGATTTCACTTACAACACTTTCATTATAAAAATTATTAATTAATATCTTCAATAACTTTAAATTTTAATAGAAAACTGCGTTTTAATTGTAGTTTACCATTAATTTAAGAGAAATTGTTAATGGAAAATAAGTTTAAAAATCAAAATGTAATTAAACTTTAATTATTTTTCTGAAATTATTATCAAAATACTAAACAAGATTGAGCTTACTTTTTAGTATAATATAGTGTTGTATTGTTTTAATATTTTGATAAAATTGAGTTCTATTTATAAGCTACTATATGCAAACAAGTGTTTAGTTTTTATCCGAAATATTTTCAAAAGTTTTTATTGTTATTTATGATGAATTCAGATTCATTATTTATCATATTCCATAATTTTAATGATAAATTAAACCTATTTTTGCTATTTCGATAAATAATTGTCTAGATCTAGTCGAGGCCACGTATTCATAAATACTGGTGAAATAAATAAACGAAATCGAATGGTAAAATCCGAAAGCGAATTATTGGCTTTAGATAAAGATTCCACTGATATTTACCAAACGGATGCATTGGAATTTTATATTCTACGTCCGGAATGTTTAATTGATATATGTTTAGCGGATTTTATGGCGCTATATAACCGAAGCAAACGTAAACCAAATAAAATAAACTCAAAGAAAAATGACGAAACGAATGAAGATGAGGATAATATCGATGAACAACAAATTGGTGACGTTTATGTATTAAAAAATTCTGCGGGATATTTAGAGAAAAGATCTAAACCGAAAATCATTAGATATTGCAGATATAACATTAAAGTAGACGAAAATAACTTTTATCGAGAACAATGCCAGTTATTTTTACCATACAATGACGAACAAAGAGAACTTATAAATGATAACATCAAACAAAAATACAAAGTCAACTCGAAAATAATTAAACAGAATGCTATGAAATACACGTTTAACAATGGAATAACAAATAATTTTGAGGACACGTTTCACGACATCGAAATGGATATGGAAAAAGAAGAAACCATTATTAT
>JAQGAW010003466.1:0-12490 GCA_034698025.1 Phthiracarus crinitus | reverse complement strand
GTCTTTTTTGAATTGTAAAATCCCTTAATAAATATAGAGAAAAATTCCCTTAATAAACATAGAGTGTGACGACAGACGGACGGACAGGGGCAAATCCATATATCTGAATTTTGCAAAGTCAGATAAAAAAATTAAAACTTATTAGATAATTAGAATGATATTATATCAAATTTTTAAATTATTTTTTAAATTAAATTAATATAATTGGAAATAATAAAAATTTATTTCAATAAGTAGTTATTTTCCTTAATTAAAAGAATATTACGATGAAAAATTTTCATTTATTTAAATTTAAATTGGGCATAAATTAAAATATTACTAAAATATTAAATGTTTTTAAATCTATAAATTTTTTTATATTTTTAAATCATAACAAAACGGAAACATAATTAGTTTTGATTTTTTTATTTTGCATTAATTTTATAGTTAATCTGAGTGTCAATTGAAAGCTATTTAATATTTTTAGACTAAGTTTTTTAGTTCACTTTTTTTTAAAAAAGGCGAGCTTATGTATATGTTAATGTCTGTCCGTCTATCCGTTTGTCCGTCTGTCTGTCTGTCATCGTTTCCGCATTTTGTTGGGATATCAAAATCTAGAAAAAAATGTAGAAATTATTGTCTATAAATGACAAATATGGGCTTAAATGGCTTAAAAATTTGTTGTTTAGAAAATAAATTAAAAAAGTTGTCCGTTTTCTTTTTTTAGCTTCTTATGTGTTTATTAGGTAAATGTTCTAAATTTGATAAACAGTGAGCTTTACATGAATGTGTCGTTCTTGTTTATATGTGTGATGGGTTTAGAAAAGGTTACAAAAGAAAGTAATTTTAAATTGAAATAATTACAAATATGTTTAGTAAATCAACAATAATATAATGTGGTATTAAATTAATTGCACATACAAATTGTGAGATATACTTAAAAATCAAAATATATTATATTAGTTAGACAAACAATAAAAATAAATTTTAATTAATATAAATTTGATAAATAAAATTTTACAAAAAATTTTTTTTAAAAATTCGTCTTAATTTGATTATATATTTTTTAATAGCTGGTATAAATTTTAAGTAAAATTATAATATAAAAATTTAATAAGTGATTTATTTATTAATTAATTTTGATTCAGCAGATTTTCAGTTTATTTTAGTTATCAAATACTTTAATCTATTATTTATATAAGAATTATATTAATTATTTTCACTTGCAATTTCTAATGCAAATAAAAATTAAATTTATATATTGACAATGGATAATTTTCACTTCTACATGGAGATGTTGAGCTTGTATCAATTGGTACATTAATATTATAATCACTAGAATTTTTATAATTTTCAATATTCTTATTAATGGTACATCTATATGGAGATGTCGAGCTTAAATCCATTGGTTCATTGATATTATTATAAACACTAGAATTTATATTATTTTCAATCGTCTTAATATTGGCACATCTATAATGAGATGATGAGCTTAAATCTATTGGTTTATAGATATTATCAGTAGAATTTATATCTTTCTCAAGAGTCATATCATTGAATATCGGTATCAATAAGCTATAATAATACTTCATTTTAGAAAGAGTTTTAATGTATTTTCTTTCAAAATTGCATATCATAGTTTGGCTAATAGTTACAGATTTTTTCTTCAGCAACCTCTCACAAATATCATTTTGCGTTAAACCTAAATAATTAAAGTTTAGTATAAAAATTTGGTTTGTTGAAAATACTACCTTTTCTGATTCTTAGAGTTTTAAAATTTTTTGCAAATTCTTTTAAATTGTTAAAGTCTAAATTTTCAGTATTAACATTTCTATTCAATGTATTTTTTTTGAGATTTTGATCACTGTAATCTTTGTTTATGCATATATCGTAATTGTCATCTTCGTTATTCATCCATTTTTTAAATGCAATTTGGTATGAAGAATTATTATTTTCTGGGATTTTTCCTCTTTCAAAATTCGATATAGTTGATAAAGATATTTGTGTCTTATATTTTGAGCATAATATTTTCCTCAAATCTAGTTGAGTTAAACCTAATATTAAAATTTTATAAAATCATTAGAGCAATTATGTTATTCTTAAGAATTAATTTAAAATTAAATAGCTAAATAATTGATATTAATTTAGAGAATCATAATTTAAATATACTTACCATCTTTTGTTCTTTTTTGCTTACATTTAAGTCCAAACGGATTTAAACAAAAACTGTTATTTATTGAATTATTCATTTCAATACTGATAAACAAAAATTAATAATTAACATAAATATTGAAGTGAATTTACATTTTCACATATTTACTGAAAAATAATTTTAATTAAAATGGTAAATAATAAAGCAATAATTTTATAATTTTTTTTAATTTAATGAAACAAATCATAAAAATTTTAATGTATAAATATCAAAAAATTTACGACACTTTTTATATGAGGAAATTAATAAAACTACTTTATTGTTTATTATTATATTGATATTTTTTTAATTTATAGCTTTTCCAACTTACAAAATATTTTATAATATTCATATAAAAAATTCTTAAATAATATTGAAAATAAAATGATTATATATATTTATTATCTCATAAGCAATATTTTTTAAAGACAATTTAACCAAATGTATAGAAAAGTGTAATGCGTATTTTATATAATTATTGTATTTATTTAATAAGGAATAATTTAGTTTGCAAACAGATCCACATATTAATTATTTTTAAGAAAATATTTTAGCTCAATTAACTAAAGAAGTTATATTTTACCTCACCAATTTTAAAAAGCGAGCTTATGGATTTGACTATGTCTGTCTGTCTGTCGGTCCTAGTGTCCGCAATATTTATATCCCTTAAGAGATTATAATAGTAGCAATAAAATGATCAAAAATAAACAAAATATGGTCTTTAATTTTCAAAAATATTTTTACTTCGAAAACATTTCAAAAAACATTCTTTTATTGTAAGATAGAATTTCGTTTAGAATATAAATCAATTGAATAAAAATATATCTGTTAATGTGATCATATTTAATAGATTTCCTCTTAACCAATTCAAGACCTTTCAAAGATATTTGTTTAATTATTCTGTAAATTATCAGAACAATTATCTTATTAAGATGACAGCAATCAAGATAGCCATATTAAATTATAATAGATTCTCGTCAGATATATATTTTATAGGTATTATATAATAAAGGAATCTATAAATTTTGTTTTATTTCGATCAAGTTTTTGCTTAGAACTTATCTAATGATTCTTCTATCAAAAATAACTTTGGTTTTAAGATTAAAGTATTGTATTATAAATATATTATTTTCAAATTAATATCATAAAAAATAGATATTTAAATCAAATATGAATGCTTATTTTTTGGTATTTATACAAAATGAAAAGTGAGCTATTTCTTTAAGTACGTTATTGCCCTCACTATATATGCTGCTTAATAGTTTGAATATTTGTTTAAATACCTGAATACTTGAATAATTGTTTAGTTGTAGGCTTTACTGCATTACCATCTCTCTATTTTAAAATATTACACTTAATGTTTGTCAATCTGTTTCTGTTCATATTTTATTTTTGTTCATATTTGTCGATATGTTAATTTCTTTTTACATATAATTTTTTTTGCTAATCCTATATAATTAAAGTATTATATTCAAAGTCGTTAACCTTAAAGAATAGATCTATTGACTTCGATTTTTTAGCATTTATTGTTTAAAACTTATTTTAAAATGCGATGTTGAAATTTTCAAGTCTAAAAATTAAAATCTTAACCTTATAATCTCCAAATTATGTATTTATTTAATAGCAGCAAATACTTTGTAAAATATATGTAAAACATATATTTATTATATACGATATGTTAATGAATTATAATATATATAATTGTATAAAATAATCTAAAAGAGGAAATTCTATTTAATAATATTGAATGATAACTTAACGATTATTTCAAGGTTTTAATTAAAGAAAATTAATAATATAAAATAATTCACTTTATGGCTTAATCGCTTATTTATGTAAAATAAAATTTATAATAACTTTTATTACGTTTTATAGCTTTATTACTACATTGTAAAAATAAATTTTAAAATAATTAATTTTATTACTTTTTATTAAAATTAAACAGAAAATTATTGTATAAAAATATTTCATATAAAAAGACTAATAAAAAATGTAAAGAGGAATTATTATGATTATTTTTCCTCTATCTAATAATTACTTTATTCAAGTTATAATATCTAACTATTGAAAATTGTATAGCAAATTATTTATACAGAATAAATTAATAAATTAAAAACTACTGAAATCTTTATAATTAAAATTGAAAGAAATTATTTATTAACAGTTATAGTGAATTAGAACTTCGTTTATCTCTACAACTTAAATAAATATTTTTATTTTATCTTTATGGATACATTGGAATAAATGAAATAATATAATAATTAAATAGAAACATTACGTAGAAAAACAAAATAATAACAATTATAAATAAAATAAAATAAATAATGTAATAAATAAGTTCGAATATATTTATTTTACAATTAAGTTTGTCTATTGAAAAATTGTGACAAATGTTATTATAATTATCTAACCATTTATATTTTGAAATCAAATCGTTATTAAACTCGTTTTGTTTACATAACCGTGTTACGCTATCTTTAAGACAGAATACATTTTCCATATATGAGCAGCAAAAGTTTTTCAGATTTAATTCTAATTTATTTTCTGATTTAAATATTCCTCCCCATACTGTTATTGCATCGTAAAGGCATTTTTTGTATTGTCGATCATTAATCACATCTTCAAAGCATTCGTTTGATTTAATATTTTCTACAGTAAAACGTATTATTGTATTCATTTTGCCATTCTTTTTGGCTTCTTCCATATATAAATCAAAATTAGATAAACTTCGAACATAAGTTGATAAAACAAAAATTATTAAAAATATTAGTATTTTAAACATTTTTTAAATTCAAGCAAAATAAATATTTAATTTGTAAAATATCTAAAATTTTGTGATTAATATTTTTAATTAAATGAATACAGTTTAAAAAATTAAACTAACATTTAAAAAAATAACCAATAAAAAATAATTTTTATTTTAATATTATATATATACTAGGAAAATTTATTAATTAATTTTTATCGAGTTTGAAATAGTATAATCTAAGTTTATTGTAGTATAAAATACTGCAATAAAAGATTTAATAAATAAGTAATAAAATATATGTAAATTTTATAACTTCAGTTTATTATTTCAATTAAAATTTTTATTAATAATATAAAAGTATTATTTATCCTTATTATTTATATATAATTAAATTGAATTTAAAATATAATTTTTTTAAAATTTATTATAGTTAAGTTTGATTCTAAAATGCAAAAGGAAAATATTTTCAATATATTAAAAAACTTATTGTTTAAAATATTTTCCATTTAAGTTATCTTTAAATAAAATTCTTAGAAAATTTTGTTTTGATGGTGTTTAGTTTAAATCTTTCCATTTATATAAATATCTATATTTTATATTTCGTAAAACAGAATAGATTCAACTATATTAAGAATATGCTTAAATTTACCAACAAATCGCATGCTATACATTTTATTATTTAATAGATAATTCTAACCACTGATAAATTATGAATTTTGAAAAAACTTTTAGTGTTAAACTAATTAGATGCAATTTATAGAAAAACCTGTAAAATAAGTCTTGTTCCTAAGAATTTTTTTCAGAAATTCCAATGAATAATACAACACTTGTTTATATACATGTTTATGTATAATAATTTGAATATATTTTATCCTTTAAATACTGAGGACAAGATTACAGACAGACTTAGAGACAGAAAGACAGACATACAGAAAGACGGACGGACGGACGCACAGACATAATCAAATACATAAGTTTGCCTTTAAAATAATTGAGCTAATGAATGCTATTAATAATCATAATGGTTAACCTAACAATTTCAGTTTTAAAAATAATACTTTTATAATTTTTCACATATAAAAGTATAAAATAGCTTAAATACAAAAGTTTTAGAAGCTAGATTATATTCTAAATAACATTCTATTAATTAATTTAAGTTAATTTAAAATAAAAGTAAATTAATTTTTGCTTTTTATGAAGAGCAAAGTTGAAAAATGAAAATAAAACAATTTAAAATATTTATTATTTATTTATAAGATAAAGTTGATTTTATATTAACATTATATTAAAATTATATAACCTTAGATCGTAAGTTGTAGGAAATCTACAATGGCAAATATCGTTCACGAGTTTGTTAAGGCATAAAAAGCAGGGGTAGGCACTGCCCATATATATTCCGCTACTAAGTACTCTAAGTTCTTGCATTACTAAATTTCAGAACAATTGTTTACATAAATACAATTTAACAAAATTATTGTGCATTCAAAATTCAATAAAAGAATTTTCTGTCGTTAATCTTAAAATCTTCAATGTTGGATGTATGTGTTGGTAAATTTTTTAATTAATTATCAACTGATCACCATATAAAACTGTACGTCTTAGTCTACCATTAGGTTTAAACACTTGATAATGAGAAAATATTGCATAAAATGTATAATAATCTTATAGAGGTTGATAGTTAAATCGTTTTAAAGCTTTGGTGTGGTTTATTAAATAGAATTCACAAAATCACCTAAAGTCATACGGCAAACTATTCGTTCACATAGAATTGGAAATATAATATCTGTTAAATCAGTCAAAGTTGAATACTAAAATGCTTTCACAAATGACAAAGGAATACTTTATATGTTGTGTGATTACTTTAGTGAACTGCTTAATCCTGTATACACAAATTCTTAAACCCCAAAGTTACTTACTGTAGAAAACAATTTTTTTAATCTGGAATAACAGAGGCTTTAAAGTCATTAAAAACAGGAATAGCTAGCTCCTGATGTAGATAAAATCATAACGAAAATGCTTTATATTTTTAGAGATAATATTTTTAAATTGTTAACTCGGGTATGTGTAGTTCTCCCAATATTTAATTAAGGAGATCAAATGGGATTTTAAATTTATTTTAGCTTAAAGTCAGTAACGTAAGTTTGTAAACTTTTTAAATAATCGGATGATAAAATCTGTTTTTAAAAATTTAAAATTATTTTTACTATAGCTATACTGGTTAAATGTTACCTAATTTTTTTATCAAATAAATACAAAACAATAATAACTGATAAGACAATTTCTGATTTCGGTAAGCTTCCAAAAATTTATAATTAAGTCAACTATATAATGATTTAAAATACATTGAAATCATCAAAAATTAAACCGAAAAGTTTGCTTAATTATCAACTTTTATTTATATTGACATTTTAGGCTCTTAAAATTTTATATTAACTCATTATGAATGTATAATAAATATTAGCAATAAATTTTATGATAGCTATAATATATTTTACTACCTAATAATTTATATAGTTATAAATTATTTTATATATTTATATTAATTTATTATAGTAATAAGTAAATTTATTTGTATAATAAAGATGAAAAAATTTCATATAAAATTTTGAATGCGTAGAAAATAATAAATTATAATTAAAGAATAAAATATTTCTTAAGGTTTTATATGTCATTATTAATACTGAATAATTTCATAAACACTGGTTCATATAAAGCTGAATAATATAAAATTTATATTAAGTGTTAACACAAAACATTTGTTAGTAACTTTTGTTTCAGTAACATTTTTAAATTGTGTTTATTTAACTAATTCGATAAAAAGTAAGTTATTTTAATTTATTAAATAATATACAATTATTAATTAATGAAATAGGATAAGATTAATATATAATTTTAATAAACGTTTTTTTTATTTTTAATATGAAATAAAATCTTAGTCATGTATGTTCTCTTAATGAACGTAAATTAGAAATTTAATTTTTTGTAATTCTATATTTTAGATGAATCAAACTCAAATATTTAATATTAAATCCAAACTTAAAGATTTCGAAAGATTTTTAATTATTAGAACACATAATAATATAATTGAAGAGATTGCTCAGTCATTTTCTTTGCTTGAGGAACGGGAAGGTATACAAAATATCCCAAGCAGAGAAGAAAGATTTGGAAAGGTTCTAAATATTCAAAATTACAAAACGTTATCTGAAGAAGATTTTTTACAAGAATTAACAAACCATAACTACAAATTTGCAAAGCGAATAAGGTCACAACATGTATCAATAAGAAGAAGTGCTCGATTGTTATCTAAAAATAAGAAAAATTAATAACTTTGATAGCATGTTAATTTTAACAAATGTTATAAAGATTTTAAAATAAAATTTAAAGCATTATAAACATAAAAAATTTATATATATATATATATAAACTAAGGTTTAATAAATTTATCCAATTAATAATATTAAATTTTTAATCATATATTTAATCATATATATATATAATCATATATACACACTCTCAAATAAAATATCTCTACCCACTCGCACTCTAGTTCTGGTAAAACCAATAAGGTCGCGCACACTTTCAGACGTGAGAATTAGTTAATATCGAATTTTTTGTTTTTTAGACCAATTTTATTTCATTTTTAAACTTAATTTATATCTTAATCCAACAAATACTTAATAAATATAAGGCTATTTGAAAATCTTTTATAATTTTAAGTTTCTCCATATATAATAATGAATTAAAAAAGATCAATATTTAGATCAAACATAGCGATATGATTGTAAGAGAGAGATAGAAAAGAGCCACCAAAAAATATCTTAAAAATGTAAAGTCAGATATTACGACCGTTTCGATCTTGTTTGAAAGTTATTATTAATATAATTATATAATTCTAAACTTTTCAATTGTTAAGTATTTTAAATTGAAGTTTTATGTATATGTAAAATAAGTTATATATGTTATAATATTATATTTTGAATGTATAAGATGTATTATTAGTGTGGAGTATTATAGAATTGTCCCAATTTTTATCTTTGGCCCAATATTATTCAAAATAATTTATTTAATCCAATTTATAAATTATTTATTAAAATACTTAGAATATTTTTCCCATGTTTTTCCAAAATTGTTCTTATTCCAAATTGTTCCAAAATATATCATCCAAAAGTGTAATTTATTTAAATAATCTCCCTAAATAAAATTACAAAAATTCGATAAATTACTATCCAATAAAAAAATGAATAAAATTCACAATTAAAATTTGTATTTCAATTATTTCTAATTAATATTAATTTATTAAAGTAGAAAACTTTCCATGAATATATCAAATACTTTCTATTGGTATCCAATTCATTTCAAGTAAATTAGTATTCTATTTGAAAAATTTATATATATAATTTTGGTATATTTAATTAAATTCTTTAAGAAGGATAAAGGATAAATATTTATGAAGTTTATAAAATAAAAGACAAAACTTAAAGAAATATCGATAATCTGAGGGTTAATTATTAAATATGAAATTACACTCAAAATATAATACTTAATTTTCAGGTTTAAAATCAAACTCCTTTACAATTTCTGTCATTATAAGTTTAACTTTTATTTTTTTGTGTTCTTTCATTTTATGATCAAGATTTTGAGATTTTTTAAGAGTTAATAATACATCTTCAATTATATTTTGGTGATTAATTCCATAAGGTGCCAAGTTAAATCTTTCGTAGTAATTTATTTTTTTTTCACTTTGAATTAACCAAGATTTTAATGAATTAACCAAAACATTTAATCCATCGATTAAATGGAGTGATCTTTTTTTTGCATTCATGTTTTCTTGAACCTGCTTTAACACATTTGGTGATGCATACCAGTTTGTTAGTTCAAAATATGGAAATCTATATTTAGATGCAATTTTTAAACTCTTTTCCATTTCATTTATTTTAATTTGCATTTCAATGTTAAAACTGTGAAGAAATTTTCCACCAAAAACTATAGAATCTTGAGTAGTATGTACAGCATGAATCCAACCTGAAGGGATAAATAAAGTTTGACCCGCTTTAATTTTCAATTTAAAGCACTTTTCGACGTAGTTTGAAAAGTTTTTATTGGATTTATTAGATTCCCATTGTTTATATTTATTCAAATTAATTTCAGTTGGTTGAATTAAATAGAATATTTTCTCGCCTTTTAATATGTGGTACCAAACAGATGTACCTCCAAAATCAACGTGAAAATTTGTAAATGATTCTTTCATTGACATAATGCAATACTTAGAAATTAATGGTTTTGAATCCACATTAGGCCAATAATTAATAACCCAGCAGAGTTTATTCACAATATCTGGAACTTCAACCTGTTTTGTTAATTCAGATTTTGAAATCTCTAAACTTAAACAATTATAAATATAATTTCGATTATCGCATTCTTCACTAAATATGTCTACAAATTCTGTCAAATTTATATTAATTTCTTTTTGATTTTCAACATCGATTACATCTATTTTATGATCATTTGAAAAGTATTCCAACAATGACTTTGAAGTAAACTTATTATCTGGTGTTTTTAAGCCTAAACCATTTATACTTTCAATTAAAATTGGTTTTTCGAAACCATTGTTAAGAATAAATCTATAGGATAATTGTTTGCCTTCCAGTACAATCAAACAATCCAAGTTGTTTTTAGCTTCATATATATTTTCCAATAAATTAAATTCATGTATAAGTAAAGTTGATTGTTTAAAAATGCTTGATAGTTTTGGCATATTCTACAAAAAATAATTAAAATAAAAATAAAATTTCAAATTAACATTTAAAACAACAAAAAATTCTTTGAAAAATAAACTTCTATTTTTTAGTGGATAATATTTCTATTGCTATTTTAATCGTAAATACGTGCAAACTAAAACTATATTTAAAACAAGAGAGATCACTCCTTAACAAATTTAAAAATTAAAAATAGTTTACAATTCTTTATAATTCTTAAAGAAAAAATCCAAAGATATTGGTTCATATAGTTTTTAGATTAACTAAAAAAATTTCTTAAATTAAGTATAATAGTCATTACATTAAGAGGGTTATTTGTTGTTTTGATTTATTATCTAAACGAAAATCTGTTTAACATTAAAAGTTTTTATTATTGTTTTCTACCAGTTAAAAATATTTATGAAAATTTATGACCAAATTTTATAAAATTTATGTTTATTTTTATTAATTTATCGACATTATTGAAATCTCTTAAAGGATATAAATTTTGTGTATACGATGACATACAGACATGGTCAAATCCGTAAGCTCGTTTTTTTAATTAAACATGAGCTAAAATTATTGCATCAATTAAAAACATAAAAATAAATCTAAATTTTTTAATGAATAATATTAAAGCATTTATATAACGTAAAAATAAACTAACGAAAACATTTTATTTCATAGTACACTTTCATATCATAAAATTTATTTTATTATTAATCTTCGTTTTGAAGGAAAACTTTTTTATTAATGCAATATATAAGTAATATATTAAATTAAAAAATTTATAGTCGTTAATACAAATTCATATTTGAAAAAAATTTATAGCAAAAGTACTAAAATAATACTAATTAAAAATAATATAATTTTAAATTGTTGATTATACTTTTGAATTATTAGAGTAATTATTCGTAAAAATTTTCATGACCGATTCAGACAGAAGTACGATAATTTGAAGTTATAGCATGATTATAGATTATCATATAGTATAAAACCTCGCTCATTATGCCCGTTAAGTTTGATTGAGCCAAAATATTTTTAGAATTTTTCATTTCTTTAAAAAATAAAAAATTCTAAAAAAATTTTGTCATCCAGTATAATAGATTATTTTTATTTAGAACTAGTTAACAAATAATCAATTTAACGATTTGATAAATCTAAGTTTAGTTTTTTCTTAAATTTATAGAAAATATATAACAGATTGTAGAAAAAACAGTGATTTTCTGTCACCTGCATATATATCTTAATTTTTTTAAATATGCCAAATTATTTGGTATCTGATGCTAGATTTTTGTATAGCAACGAATTTTAAATTTCTGCCATTTATATATGGTTATGTAGAAAATTCCCAAAATTTTTAGGAATCGTATAAAAGTGAATTTCCGGTATCTACCATTTATTGACTTTATTATAATAATATCACAGCTATTTTTGCATCTCAAGCTAATGCCTAAAAATATCAAATTATAACGAAATAAAATTACATCCGCCGTAAATAACCAATAACATAAAAATTAACATAAATGTTATTAGAGACAAAAAACTAAATAATATTAAAAAAACAAATTATGATAATATATCAGAATCATTCTTTCTTATTTTATTTGTCGGGATCATGTGGGCTCTACAAATCATTAATCTGCTTACTGGTCTAATCAAAATAAAGTAATAAAACGATATAGATATGAATTTTCTTTGTTTTATAATTTAATTATTTACAACATTTATATAAGTATTTTATTAAGATTTAAACATATTTAAAAAAATTAATATAAAAGCTATTTACATTTTTCAAGTATCTATATGACAATTCTAAACTATGTACTTAATTTA
>JAQGAW010003465.1:0-12500 GCA_034698025.1 Phthiracarus crinitus | reverse complement strand
ATTTGCTATTATTTGAAATTAAAGATCGCTGATATAAATTATAAAATAAAAGTGAAAATGTCTAACAATGTGGTAGTTTTCCACAATTTAAATATTCAATATAATATAAGTTCAATAAATAACTTTTGTTTTGAAGTCAACGATTATAATAATATCTTTTTTGCAAAGTTTGCATTTGTTGTCTACACTTCGTTTTCTGTTATTGTATGCCTAATGCTGTATAGTTTATTGTTTGGTAAAATGGCAATAATAAGTCGATTACCTTTAATATATGGATCAATATTTGTAATTTCGATAATAATTTGTTTAATGAGATCCGCTGCTTCATTGGTATATGAAAGTGGAAAGTCATATAAATTATTATCAATTTATTATTTAAGTATAACTAAATCGAAAATTAGATCATCTTTAAGATTAAAGGTAACATTGCATGGATTATATAATTTATTAAAATAATTAATAGATAAACAAAAAGTTATGAGCATTTAATATTATGTAAAGTTTTAAACTCAAATTACATAATTTGTAGCCGTTATGCTACACATATAAGTGCTATAAATGCTAAATTCGGGAGGGATTGAAGGGTGGAGGACATAAAAAGGAAATTTAGGTGCAAATTCTGGCTGCGCATAATAATTAAACTGTAAGAAAAAATTAAAAAGTATTACAGACTTTTCAATAATCTTTTAAAAAATTTTTATTTTTGCTGAAGTCTCAAAATTTCAATCAAAAATTCTACATATACCAACGACATATTTTAAAATATTCACTAAAAATATTTTGATCACAAAAACACATCGGATTTAATACATAAATTTTTTAGTTTTGAATATTTTTCTAAATTTAAACAAAATACATTGGTATCTTTTTAAAGCAGTTAATGAATAAATCAGTTAGGGATATTTCAGTGTAATTAGGGATAACATTGCAAGTTCGGGGAATTAAGGCCAAAATTGCTGATTCTGGGGATTCGGGTAAAATAAGTAGGGTTTAAATAACTTGGTTTATCATATAAACTGTTTATATAAGTATTCCCGAAAGTTTATGTAAACTTTCGCGATTCAGGAGAAACTGAATTTGGTAATTAAATAATATATACAATAGTTTTCATCATTTATCGAAAGATTGAGTCAAAAAAGAATTTGATTTTACTGCTGGAAACTATTTATTATTAATTATTTTCGCTTTTATGAAGTAAGTTATACCAGAGATATTATTTTGTTTCGCTTGTATTTTCAGTTAAATAAATCAACCGAAAACACGAAAAAAAATTTAATGCTTTATACATTAATTATTTTTTCAATGTTTATAATAATTAAAATATTAGAAAACGTTGTTTAATAGTACTTACCTAAAAACATAACTAAAAATATATGGGAAAAAATGACATATCTCTGATTTTATTTATGAATTAATTATAACTTATCTAATTTTTTCAATATATCTAGATATTAGTATTGATGAGTATGTTATTCTTAAAATAGTGGATATTTCTTCGAAATAATAACGTTGCATATATATATATATATCAAACAGAATCATTCTTATAATAACACTGCATATTTTTTTAGTTGAAATGAAAGAGTAATAAATATATTATATATTAAAATAAATTTAATCTAATTTTAAAATTCATTTGATATATTATTTGTTGATGTAATACACACTCCATTCATTTATAATCAATAGTCTTAAATAATATTCATGATTTAGAATTTCACATTTATGATTGTTTTACATTACCGGGTGCTATTCTAGGGTTGCCAACTAGACTGACCAGATTTTTTTTGAATAATAAATGGATAATTTAAAATAAACACTGGACAAATATGGACAAAATAACTCATCGGATTTAAGCGATATATTTTTATTATATTTTCCAATAGTAAGGCTCGTTCTCAAATAGTCTTGTATATAAGCGATAATTTTAGCAAAATTAAGGAGTTAATAAAACCTCATTCTTATTAAATGAAAAAATTATTCGAAATATGTAACTTATGAAATATTATATTTATATAATTTAATAAATGGATATTTCTAAGTCCAGTTTTAGTCGTGTGATAAATCTGGAAAATCCGGTCCAAAAATGGACATATTTCCAGTGTATTGACCACCGCCCTAGAAAATGGGAAATTCGACCACCCCAACCAAAATTTGAGAAATTCCAGGACGATAAAATATTGAAAAATTTGAAAAATATTTGGTCAAATGTTAAAAAATTGTGCATCACGACCGATGAGTTTTTGACCTCCCCCCTAAAAATTAAGATTTTCAGAATCTAACCCCTCCCCTTTGAGCTTCCGACCTTGTATAACTATGCTATAAACTCATACATATTTTAGTTGATTGAGTGATATTAATATTTTAAGGCATGAATTTTGGAACTCAATTGTATGTAATCATACATTAACTCTCTTACGCAATAAATATGTTTACTATATATTTAGTTTCTTAAGGCTGATTTTTGAACCATAAATTCTGGCCTAACGTTAACCAATATGAATAATATATTAATTGGAATTTGTTTCCCGCGTTCAGAAGGACACGGGAAAAAAGTAAAATTTTTTAAACTGTAATATGGGGTGGTTTACGTGGTTTGAAAACCGATCCCATTACTATCTATGTGTAATATTACTAAACATATCGATGCATTATAAATGCAATTTCGTTAAACACATTTTGGTTTTTAAAATTGGACTGAAAATATTTGCAGTAGCTTTGTGTTGCGGTCAATACGGGTTTATATGCTTTACAATAATAAATCTATTTTCAAACTCATATACAATTGTTCAGCTGCGGGACAATTTTGATACACCACTTTTTTCTGTATTTAATATTTTTATAACATCAAATTTATCTGAATATTTTTAAAAATATGTTCTAAGACATTAAAAAACTCATTAAAATGTTTCCAGATTTTCAATTTTAACAAACTAGATAGTTTATCTATTGAAATAAACTGCCAAATCAATAAGAATATATAAATTTAAAATCAAAAGCACTTATTTTTCAATTAACAATTGTAAAAGTTATAAAATTCAAGAAAAGAACTTAATAATAACGTTTTTAATATTATACGTAATTATTATTCAATACAAAAATCTTTTTATATTAACTCGTGTTTACGATATAAGAAAAAGTTCCAAATTTAAGCTATTGTGACAATGAAATACAAAATTAATGAAAACAGTAAAGTAGTAAATATGAAAATAACTTTTAGTATTAAAACCGAAACTATAACAGTATTAATATTAAGTATGAAAGTTATCGGTTTAATCAAAAGTAATATACAATTAAGTAATAGGAGTCAGCGGTGACCAATGAGTAATGAAAAATGCCGTTTTTATACACAAAGAATCATCAGTGAATTTATATTATTGTAGTAATTTATTACAAAAGGTAAAATTTTCAACGTACTATTTTTATAAAATTCATTTTAAAAATGGTAACTAGAATAATTTTATTTACGCGATAACTTTTGTTACCGATTTTCTCGATTATAACGAACGGATTTTCTCGATAATTTATTACTGGACATCTGACAAATAAATATTTTCAAAAATCGTTTTTTTTGTATTTTTCTTAAAAAATCCAAAACCATAGCAAAAGATTTTCATAATAGTTTAGTTGTGATTAGAGATGAGATTTTAGGCTAAGCCTAAGCCTACACAGTAGGCTCTAGGCTGATAGGTTAGAGTTAGAGATAGGCTGTAGGCTTAGGCTTCAATATATTGAATAGGTTTAGGCTTAGGCTTTAGGTTTCAGCCTATGAAAAATGTAAGCTTAGGCTCTGGGCTAAGCCTAAGCCTAAGCCTAAGGTTAGGTCGTTTATATTGCTTTTCTCTAGTTTACACATTACAATGAGTATATCTTTTATTCACTCTTGATCGTAGTTTTTAAATAAAATATAAAAATTTCAATAACTAATAAATAGGTCATAGAGCCTAAAGTATAGACAGCCTAAATTATGTTTAGGCTGTAGGCTTAGGCTTGACCTTAAGACTATGAAAAAATGTAAGCTTAGGCTGTAGGCTGAGCCTAGGCCTGAGGTTAGGCTGCCTAAATTGCTCATCTCTAGTTGTGATACGTGTGTATTAGAAAATATAAATTAGTTTCTTAATAATTGGCAATAAAGTTAAATATTAAGAAAATCTTTTAATTTTAAAATTATAAAATAATAAATAAACAATTGATTAGAGTGATAAACAGAGATATATCTAAATTTATTTGTATGCAAAATAAAATTAAACTTTTAATATCAAAATATAATACATGCTAACAGTGCAATATTTCGTGGTCGTATAGCATTTAACACACTCCATGAAGTTATTTGACCCGATTTGTTGAACCCGTCAAATGAATATTTTTTTCTCTTTACGCTAACTTATAAAACATTTAATTGTATTCTTATGTACAATTACCAAAAGTTTTATATTTACACTCAAATAACCCGAAAACATTAAAAATATTTCTATTTCAGTTTATTCAAAACTTTAAATTGTATTATTATTTTATCAAATATAAAAATTTAATATACTATAAAATTATAACTTTAATAACAAAGAAATTTAATATTAGTGAAAATATAAAATTTATTTTAAAAGTTAAAAGTAATATCATTATAATCATTATTAAAAGGCATAAATTAAATTAAATTTTATTTATTTTTGAATTTTTAGCTCACTTTAACTAATGGAGCTATTGGATTTGGGATGTCTGTCTGTCTGTCAGTGTGTCTCTATATTTATTAAGGGATTTTTTCTCTATAATAAAAAAGAGATGTTTTCAAAAAATAGACTACTATCTTCATAAAAATAGACTCCTATATTCTAAAAATAAGTGTTCAAAAGACTGCTATCTGGCTTAATTTGGGTTAAAAATGGCTTTAAAATGGCCAAAAATAGATAAAAATGAACTAAATATGGGCCTAAAATAGAACAAGAATGCGTTTTAAAAAGCTAAAAATAGACATAAAATGGGCTAGAAATGGGTTTTAAAGTCTAAAAATTGATTATATGGTTGTTAAAAAGGCTTTAAAATATTCAAAAATAGCGTTAAAATATATTAAATTAAGCTAAAAATATTATAGAATTGGATAATCTATTGTTTAAAACAACATAATAAAAACTATTTCGTGTTAAAACCATTTACACTTGAAATCATATTATCATATATAATACTTTTGAGTCTCCACTTAACAACAATTTATGTGATGTTTTCTCGACGAGTGCTAAAACACAATTGAATCAAAATTCATAATACACTTACTGAAGTGCTATTTACAACAATATATTATAAAATTATAAATTTTTTACATCAGAGCAATATTTAGTAAAAGTAGAAAATGCGTAAATAACAAAACATAATATAGTTGGCCAACATTAATATTATAAACTTATAATATTATATAAAGTGAGCTCATTGTGTATATTAATACTATAACTTGTTTTTCTATCAACCCCTAAAATTTGGAAAATTGTTTCCTCAGGTCTGAATGAAACAGCAAAAATTGTGAAATTTTTTTAAATGTTATTTTAAGGGTAGTTTAGTAGGTTTTAAAACCTATCCAATTCCTATATAAATACTGTGGAAAATGTTAATGCGTTGTAAATACAATTTTGTTACACATATATCTTATTAAATATCAATGACAAGCCAAGTTTAGTTCAAAAGTTAACGTATATTTCAAAAGCCACATCAAGTAAATGACGCTATTAGCTAAATAAACAGAATTTTGTAATATTTTAGAATATATATTCAAATTTGAAATCATATACGAACAGTCCGATTTAATAATTAATTGAATATTATTACTGAAAAAATTTGTTTAATTTTATTTTGCAGCATTAGCTTCCACCGACCATAAGCTATAAATATCATTAATTAATACATTTCTAAAAAAGAATTTTATAAAATTTTTAAAATTTAAATTAACTATACAATTAATTTATTTTAAATATCTAAGAGCAATCTTATATATTTTAAAAAATATATAAGAAAGAGATATTATAAAGTTGGATATTATAAAATGTCTAAGTTGAATCTGAGTCTCAGTCTAACTTTTTTACTTCATTTAAAATGAATTAAAAAATCATTTTCAGTTTAATATTTTTAAATTTAAAAAAATTGTGCTTTAAACTAACAAAGGTAAAATATTGATACTTTAAATTCTGAAACGTAAATGCAGTCTAATTTTTTTTCATTTCCAATGTTAAAGAAAAATTAATTTTATTTTACTATTTTTAAATAATAAAACTTCACTTTAAACTAACAAATCAAATATTAATACTTTTAATTCTAAAAAGTAAATGAAGTCTAACTTTTTTACTTAATTCGACAAAGTATGATAAGATACTAATGGAATAAAACTAAAAAACGTCTTTTATAGCCTAATAGTGTTTATCTTTGTCTAATGAGATTTATATTTTCAAATTTTGATTTCTGTGTCTTAATATGGCTGATAATCCATTTTAATTAATACAAAGAATAAATAATTTATGCTCTAATAATTAATTTTTTTAAAAAAATTTCATTAATAAAGTTATAATCTTAAAATATTTTATAACAAACAAAAACAAACAGATAAATTAAATAAATTGTTTTAATAATATAAATGATTAAAGGTATGTATTATTGTGCGACAATCAAAATGAATTAATATGGCTCCGGTCTGTGGTGTAGTGGGCTAACGCGTATACCCGTGAGCATTAACTGGTGTGGGTTAGAACCCACAGTGCACCGTATTAAGCTTCACTCTCCCCAGTCATCTCACACCTTAGAGGACAGACGCGGTGGTGGGTTCGGCGGTATCCACGTTAATCTGTGACCGCAGCTCTTCTAACGCTATCCGCCGCGTATGGTTGA
Organism: Phthiracarus crinitus; assembly: GCA_034698025.1. Classification (NCBI taxonomy): domain Eukaryota; kingdom Metazoa; phylum Arthropoda; class Arachnida; order Sarcoptiformes; family Phthiracaridae; genus Phthiracarus; species Phthiracarus crinitus. The sequence continues at coordinate 5,636 of JAQGAW010003465.1, read as the reverse complement.
AGACCCCTTCTCATTGACAAGCCAAATGGATAGCACCCTCCCCTGGCTCGGATCAATCTGAGTCGGTCTCGAGTACACACTCGAAACTGAAGTCTGTTAACGCACTAAAAATGTGCAAAATAGCAGGCTTCGGGGGTAAACACAACAATTAATATGGCTGAATCTCTGTTTTAAATATTACAGTTTAATTAGTTTTAAATTAAATTTAAATTTGAAAAACATTTAATAACGTAAATAAATGTTCTGATCCTTTTTACGCCTCTACAAAGAGCCTTTAGACTCTCATGGAACCTAAACCTAAAGCCTCAGGTTCAGGTTTCAAAAGGAAATAACCTCGAATCTTACTCATTAAAAACTCAAATACTTTGTCAGAATTATAGACTAGATTAATTTTTCGAATATTACGCCTTTTTAAAAATAAAATAAATATTTTCATATATTCAAAAAAGATAATATAAGATACAATAAGATATTGAACTTTGTATAATCTCAAATTAAAATTTAGAATTTGAATTTTTAATTTTATAAAACATAGAATAAATATTTTATACTCTAATAATTAATACTTAAAAACTATTTTCATTAATAAAGTTATAATCTTAAAATATTTTATAACAAACTAAATCAAACTTGTAAAGTAAATAAACAGTTTAATTTCTATGAATAAAGGAATGGCTTATTGAGGGACAAACAGAATGAATTTATATGGCTGATAATCTGTTTTAATTATTACAAAGATTAAATATTTCTAATTAATACTCTAATTAATTTTTAAAAACTATTTTCATTAATAAAATTATTAATCTTTTAATATTTAGAATTAGAATTTTTAATTTTATGAAACAGTGCAAATTATAGAAAGTCACTAAAAATTCTTTAATCATATTTTTATGTCGTTTAACACATTATTAGTGCAATTTATTTATTTTTAGACGTAAATTTAAAAACTTCCCTTTAACCTAACAAATGTAATAAAAAATTATCTAAGATTCATTCATATACTATATGATACAATCAATATTATTTAATTGTAATTTTAATTTAAACATATTAAAGATTTAATCAAAGAATTGTATTTAAGTATCATACAAAATACTTAATCAGAATTATAGACTAGATTAATTTTTCGAATATTACCCCTTTTTAAAAATAAAATTAATATTTACATATATTCAAAAAAGATAATATAAGATACAATAAGATTGAACTTTATATGATCTCAAATTCAAATTTAGAATTTGAATTATTTTTAAATTTATGAAACAGTGCAAATCATAGAAAGTCACTCAACATATTTTAACCATCTTTTAATTTTTAGATTAAAGAAAACAATTATACTTATAGTATTCAAGCTTTAACACTTCACTGGAACATCGGGATAAAAATAGACCCAAACACTCTTTACGCGCTTATAACTTTTTTACTATAAACAGGGAACTTATGCAACTTTAGGTATTCCCTAATTGACATATCATTAGAGTTTCATTAATTTTAATTCGATAAATCTATTTAGGGTAAAATATTATAAACGTTACAAGAGGATAGGGTAAATTTCTTAACCCAATGTACCGTAAATGGATGGCAATGCTTTTCAATGCGTTATCTCCCTTTAAGTTAGTCTTTTCAGTATAACGTTGTGTGTATATGCATAGATGTGCAGTTCAAAATACGTGATGCGCAAAGCACTGTTTGAAGGCATAAATTTTTTTTATCCCATTGTACCCGTAGTGTTATTTTCTTAAGTGTTCCAGTGAAGTGTTAAAGTCAAAGACATGTCATACCGTTAGAACGTTGGCACTGACATCGATAACAATGTTAGGTGCTGATCCTTCCTCCGATGCCCGATTGCCCAAGACAAATGTCCGACCCATGTTCAACCGTTGGACCGTTGGCACCTATACAGTGGACCAAGATGGAAGCAGATCCTTCCTCCAATGCTCCATTTCGAACAGTCTAACGCACCAACCAAAACATTGGCAGATACGTTCTCCAAATTTTTAGAACACGCTAAGAACTTCCTGCCATTTATAGCCAAAGAATGGTAACCGTAGCAGAAATTAGAAATCTTTAAAAGCAAAATGAGAGAGAAAGTAGCTGACACATTTGTAATTTAAATTTAAGACTTCTATTAGACTCCTATCTCCCTTTATTAACATAAAGAAAGTGGAAAATCCCTTTATTAAAATATAGCAAGAGGACACACATTGTCAAATCCATAAGCTCGCCTTTTTCTTAAAAAGTGAGCTAAAAATATTTAAATTTCTTTTCTATTCAATAATTATTTTTTGATTTATAGAAAATTGCCTTATAATAATAAATTCTATTTTAGTATATTTTTAAATGCCAAGATAAATGCGTGACCGTTAACGAATAACACTTTAACTTCTCGATTTATTTTCAGTCGAAATGAAAACTTTGCTTAGTATAACATATATATAATCTTTAATTTTCCCTGTTATATTGTAAATATTGCGATCTGTATATACGGTGAACTGTATGCTTTCAGAAATATGTCCTCAATTATATTATCGCTTTTAGCCATAAATAGACTGTAAATATTATTGTCAATACGTTTAATAGTAGGAAGAATGAAACGAATTAATTTGAGTGTAATTAATTATTTATTGCAATTTATTGTTAGTTTGAGATACTAATTTGTTTACTAACTTTCATTAAATATGTCGTATGTTGTTTCGCTTTCTTATTACTTATTTTTTATATTAATATTTAATTTAAACATTAAGAGTATTAATATATGGGAATAATTGAAGGTTAGTAATCGATATCTTGATCATATTAATACCGTATTTATAAAACAATGGTTATTTCATTTTTAATAAAAATTGAAATTCTAGAAATACACGTGTAAAGTGAAACACAACATTAATCTATAAATTTGTTGGAATTTTTATTTAAGTGCTACTTAGCTATTTGTTTTTTAAAAAATATAGTTTAACGATTAACAATAATTGAGACTATAGAATAGCTGTTTATGCTCCATATAAGAGTAGGCGACAAAAACATTATCGATAAACGTATACCATTTACACCTACATCTCCATTAAGTTATTTATTGAAAGCGTGTGTCGAACTGTTTTTTATTTTGATGATAGTTTTTGTAGGTTAACGGAAAAACTAGTTCATTTGCCAATGAAAATGCTAGTAAACATTTAGAAACCCAATTTAAGCAACTTTCGGTATCATTAATGTATGGCTTGAAAAATATATTTATTTAATATTTTTGTCATTTATTGAAAAGATTAAAGAATTTAATTTTATGTTTAACATTCTCAATCTAAACATCGATTTTTGCATATTATAAGCTTATAATTACAGAAATATTAAAACAAACAGACAGTAAATGATTTAAACATCATTTACTGTCTGTAAGTTATAAAACTAATATTAAACAAAGTTTAGACAGTTTAATATGGATATTTTTAATGGTACTAATAACCTTATGGAGGGATGTTTCACGGGGTTAACCATTATAAATCATGAAAAGTTAACCACTCCAACTAAAATATTGAAAATTGCCAATCAAATTCGTTAAGTTTTTATGAATTTATATTTTATACAAAAATCGTTTTTTAAATAAGTTTTACTATTACTCTCTAAAAATCTATAATTACTGGATTTGAACACAGAAAAGCTTATGTCTGGTATTACAGCCGAAATGATTCTTTCCGGCAAAACTTGAATCTTAAATTAATGTGAAATAATCGAGTAAATCGTTATTATGTTCGTTACTTAGCCTTTAATTTCGTGTTAATAAAATTGTGTTAATTTGAATTCATTGTTAAGATGTCATCCACTCAGCGGTACTGAATCCAGTATCGCTAAAAAGTTATTGAAATTTTTAAATCACAACCCGACCCTAGCCCGGCATTTCGAGAACCCATTTTACAGTCTAATTTTAATTTTTTAATTTTTTTTATGTTTATTGATCAAAAATTTATTTTATCATCAATAGTATATTTTTTTAATATGCTTAACTTTTCGATTTACACTATAAATAATGCTATTACCACTCACGCATACTGTAACAAAATATTATGATCCACAATCCTTTTATTCATGAGAAAATTCTATGAAAATTAATTAAATCAAAACATAAGTTTATATGATATGACTTTTATTTAATAAAACAATAAATATAATCATTATATGTAGAATAACCAGTTTTATGAATTTTAATATTAACCTGAACTCCTTTTGTGGCAAAATAGAGATATCTTATGCAAGTAAACTAATTTTTATTAATTAAAGTTTGAAAATTTATTAATTATTGAGACTTAATTTTGATGTAAAATTTAAAAAGGTTTTAACAATTAGTCCAAGAAATGCACATTAATATTCAAAAGATTTAGCAATCTTGCATTAAATTTTGTTCAGCATATTGTGTCACTTAATATAATATAAAATTGAATTAAATCCAATAATATTTATAAGCACACGTGTTTTATTTTTTTAGGCAAAAATATTGATAGGAAATACTGTACATAACTGCAAGACATAACTAAATATACAATTATAATAGTAAATGCATGTAACTTTAATAAGCTTAAACTATATATATATAAAAGATTATCAGAAAAAGTTATATTGAGTATATGTTAGTACAAGTGTCTTACTTTCATATCGCCTCAGAAAAAGTAAAAATAAATGATGCTTTCATTCGGATGAAATCTTTATCGCGATTTACTTTCAATTGCATGGCAAGACATGTTTTCGTTACTAAAATTACTATATTTATATTCAAGTATATGACACATTAAAAGTAAGATAAATATTGAAAAAACTGGAAAAATATTATAAATACCACTTGTACCTCATAAACTAGTTTTCTTAATAATAAATAAGTTAATATAAAATAATATCGCAATTTATATATAAGAATTTAGCAAAATTATTTAACTTTATTACAGTAATAATCAAAATTTTTGCTATTATTTTATCGTAAATTATTGAGTCATTATACTTTTTCAGGTCTATTAATGGATTACAACTATTATAGATTACTCATCAAATCCTATTAACTTCATTCTACTCGCTTATATATTTAGATAACTTTATTCAATGTTTTACTCTAGTATTATAATATATACCCAGACTAAAAATCTATATGTGGGGTCAGATTAAGAAAATCTCAATTTTTAAGGAGGATTCAATAGAGATGTCAATATAGGCTGAGCCTAAGGTTTGTCGGTAGGCTTTAGGCTGACAGGTTAGAATTTATAGTAGGCTGTAGGCTTAGGCTCCAAAATTCTTTGTAGGCTTAGGCTTAGGCCGGCCTATTTTTCCATGACCTTAGGCTTAGGCTGTAGGCTCGAAACAATATATTAATTTTAAAACCTTTTTTATATTTGGCAAAATACTAACATTTAATATTTAATTATAATAAGTGATTGTATTAACTAAAAACAATTTATTTCAAACTGATGTGCAATACTTGAAACTTGAAACTATTTCTATATTCTCTAAACAAACTAATTTATACATATTATTACGTAATACAGCCTAAAGGTTAGTCAGCCTATTTTTCTTTTAGGCTGTAGGCTTAGGCTGCTAAAAAATGATAGGCTGTAGGCTTAGGCTCGAGCCTAAGACTACAAAAAAACAGGCTTAGGCTGTAG